>JBAMAX010000270.1:0-10477 GCA_037043745.1 Chymomyza amoena
GTATATATATCCAAAGCTTGCCTGTGGCAATATGATAGCCAGCTTCAAGGTCATTCCAGTTGGTGGCTATATAAACATTTGGACAACTGTTGGTTGGCATCGTTGTGCGTTGAGTGCTGGATTCAAGTGCAAATGAGTTTGCTTTTGGCAACAAAATGCCGCACCTGTTGCATCAAGGAGTCTAGCGTAGTCTTTGCCACACGCACACAAACACAGAAACACTTACACATAGCCGCAATAACAAGTTAAAATTAAATATTTGTACTGCCTTGGCGCACACAGCTCACTTTAGGCAATGTTCATAGCTCATACGCACTGTTGCCCAATGCTCCAGTGTATACTGTTCTGGCTCTGTGCTGCGGTGTTTGTTTGCTCCTACTGCAGGAAACCGCGCACAGAGTAGAAAATGAAAAATTGGCCAAAAAAAAAAAATGGTATGTATAATCAAATTTTCTTAGCCAATATTTGGCTTGAAATATGTTTTGTAGGTCGTCTAAACGCACAAGTATCTAGGTTTCTTGGAAGAAAACAAAGTTCAATTTCAAGCAAAACTTTAGCCGCATTTGAGACTGTTTGCATTTGCAACAATCAAAACTACAACAAAAATCAGTGCAGCAAGTTTCAAAATGTATCATGTTTCTAAAAATTTAGTGCAGTCTTATATTTAAAAATATTTGCAAAAATTGGTGCTATGCAATTAATGGTCTTCAAGGCAGTAAGGAATACTCAAAAGATACTTTTTTAAAGTTTAAAATTAAATTGAAGAAAATCTAAATGTTTTAAACTTTTTGGTGAGCTTTGCACAGTGGGTGAAATGGCTGATTTAGCGGCAATTAATAAATACTCCTGAAAAAATGTTGCTATAGATAAATTTATCCTTTAAAAATGGTTAAGAAATTCAAATCTTTGACAAAATTTGGTATGAATCGGATAACAAAATTTGAAAATACACACCAGAAATGTAGTTTGTTAGAAAAAAGGTCCATCTAGCGGACATCATGTGGCTAATTTTTTAAATTTTTTTCAACAAAAAATATTGAACTATTTTTAAAAGAAGAATTTATACCGAACCCCTTGGAACCAGAAAAGTGCAGCTCTGCGAAAGATTAGTTTATTAGTAAACATTTAACCTCTTACTCTTCAAATTGCTTAAACTTGTGTCTAAGTGAGGGGCTTAGCATCAAATCCCAAAAAGCTGTGATTGTTCCCTTCACGAAGAGATACAACATGGAGTATTTAGACCAGGCCAAATATCTAGGTGTTGTCCTAGACAAACGACTCAACTGGAACTCCTACTTAGAACAAGTGCTCTCCATAGCTACTTGAGCCATGTGGGCCTATAAAAAATTCTTTGGCAGCACATGGCGCTGCAGCCCTCATATTACAGAATGGATATACCGTATGATGGTACGGCCTATCGTCGCATATGCAGCCCTTGCGTGGTCATCTGTCTTGGGCAGACGCAGCAAAATGTGGCCATCAAAGACTAGTCTGCATAACTCTCTTGGGAGCTATGCGTACCTGTCCGACAGCTGTCATGGAGTCAGTGCTTGGACTCACACCACTGCACATTTTCATCAAAAAGTCAGCCATGCAGAGTCTACTACGTATCCAGATCACATCTGGACTCTTCGCAAGTGACACTGGTCATGCCGCACTTATATATTCCCTTCCTACCGTATCGATCTGGTCTAGATCAGATCTTATGATCACGGAACTTTTTCATAACAAGAAATTTAGGTCTCTTCTCCCAAGTCGGGAGACTTGGTCTGATGGCAGCCCTTGTGGAAACCCCCGGTGGCAATAATGGCTCACGGACGGGTCAAAAACTGAGCAGGGTGTAGGTTTTGGAAACGTTGGACCCAACACCAGAATCTGTACCGCAATGGGCATCTGGCCCAGCGTCTTTCAAGCGGAGATTCATGTCATAGAGATCTGCGCCCTTAGTATCCTTCTCAAGGGAACTAGGGGAGCAAATATATGCATTTTTTCAGATAGCTAAGCTGCTATTACGGCATTGTCATCCTGGAGCATTTCCTCCAGGATGGTTAAAGAATGCCATAACTACCTCCAAACCCAGTCAGCCTGGACGACAGGGTGCCTTCACCTTGACTATATCTCCTGCGCCGTTTTGTGGTATTGGTTGGTCCACAATCAAAACCATGATAAACAAATGAGCTGCAGGAGAACATCGAAGATACTGGTTCTCCCTTCCGGGGCTTCGACAAGCAAAAGTGCTTGTCAAACCTCTGGATGCGATCAAGAAAAAAGGATTTGGCAGAGCGGACCTAAAGCTCCTGGTAGCTTACGTGTCGGGCCATCACACTGTTAGATACCATCTACAGAAAATTGGCTTATCGGACTCTTCAGAGTGCAGGCTCTGTCTAGAAGACGATAAACCCACCAGACATATTCTCAGTGACTGCCCAGCGCTGGTATGGGACAGAGCCTGTTACATGGAAAACGAACGGACTAGTCCCTTCCACCCTAGGTCAATACCAGCTAAAGACCTACTGTTATTCATGCGGAAGGCGAAAAGTCTTATGCTTTAACTTAAGGGTATGGTTCAAAAGACCTTTTGGTCGCAGTGCCCCACCTCTCTGCGAGGAACCCTTTTTCGAAAAAATAAAAAAGATGCGAATAAATGCAGCTAATTTTTAAAATTTTCACAACAAGAAACATTAGACTATTTTTTAAAGGAAAATTGATACCAATTCTGACTGAACCTCAAAAGTTCAGCTCTATAGAAGATTAGTTTATTAGTAAACTTTTAGCCTCTCACTAGCACTACAATCAATCTCGGCACTGACATTGATGCTTTCAAAATTATTAAAAAAATGATTTGAAAGCGGCTGCAATTAATTTTTAGAATCATTACAATACAAAATATAAAGCAATTTTTTTAAAAAAGACATACCGAAACCGGTCGAACCTCAAAATTTCAGCTCTTCGAAATATTAGTTTTTTAGTTATCATTTACCTTCTTACTAGCTTCTACAATTTATCTCGAATTTTGGTTCGAAAAACAATCGCAAGTCACAAAACCTTGTTTTTTAAATACGTACCTTTTACTTTAAGTTTTTTTTTTGCTTTGGGATAATATATCGATAATATATAATCGAATAAAAAAAGCGAAAATTTAACTTTAAAATTTGAATAAAACGGAGCTAGCTCAACTGTGCTTTGCTCTGAAACTGACAAACGAATCGCTTTTGATTCAATTACTTGACTTAAACCCAACATTTATTTAATGCCCATAACAGTTTTGACTCTCAATTTTCAGCTACGTCAGTCACTCGACTAATTAATTAATTGCCTAATTAAGAACTTTAAAGGCTAAAATTATCTGTACCCCGTCAAGCTTACCTTAAGCCAGACCGTTGTGTTGGTTAGAAAACTGTCACAGTTTGTTAATTAAATAACTCGAATGCAGCTGCGTCACTGCCCACAAAATTTGGTCTGGTCTGGAGTCCAGACCAGTCGACCAAGTTTTGCTGACGAACTTTTTTGGCCTACCTAATGGCCTTTAATGCCCGTGAGCAGCGTCGACTCCGGTTACTCCCGACAGTCACTCCTAACGAGCTGTCAATGGCGTGAATTTGTTCAGACTAACGAAAGTGAAATAAATCCGATAACATGCAGAGTTGTCGTCTGACATTTTCTAAAGACACTTTTATTCTTTTTTAATGGGCAACTTTTGTTGAAATTCCCCTGAAACTGCCAATTAAATTTCAAGTTCCATAGACTGTATTCTATCTCTGATTCCAAGCGGTCAAGTATTAAAATGTTTTGCAAATTCTAATACCGTAAGCGCTTGAGGTCAAAATGGCTGCCCACAAAATTAACAGTTTGTGGAATTATGAACTTTTGTTTACAAAATTTCAAAATCGCTTGCGGCTTTAATATTTACTAAAGCTTGCATTAGTGTGTGTAAAAGTATCTATGTGTATGTGTAAAAGTATCTATGTATGAGTATCTGTAACTGTGTTTGTGCATGAGCAAGTGAGTTAATTTAAATGGTCAAAGGCAGCTTAACAACTTGAAAAAACATATTAAAAACATAATTATAAGGAAAACAAGAATTATTTGCCAGCTTTGGCTGCATTTAATTAAAATTTTCTCTTTGTTACTATATCAATAAGGACTAAGCTCAACACCTTAAGTTATTTAAATAAATAGTGCTCAATAATTCGTTATTATTACATTTACTAGTGGTTTTGGTTTTTAATGCTTGTTTAAAAATTTAAAAACAATTTATTTAAAACGAGTTTGCCTAAAGAATTCATATTTATATAACAGTGAGTATAAATAGTAGCTTTGTGGACTAAAGTTAGGACTCGACATAAAGAAAAAAGAAAATAAATATTCGTGACTCTTAAAAAAATCTAAAAAAAATTGTTTAACTAAGAGACAACATTTTAAAATATAAAAATATAATTAAAAGCAGGCAGTTTGCCATTGAGCCGTTCAGGGAATTTTATTTTCCCAAAGGACAGCTAAAATTGTAATTGTTTGACTGTTTATAAATAAAAAAATTTTTTTGCAAATTATTTTATTTTTAAAAATAAATTTGTATTGAAATCCTTTGTTAAACAATACTTATTTTTTAGTATTTATCAACAAAATAAATCTGTTTTTTTCTCGTTTAAATAACAAAAATGTAATTACAATATTAAATATTTTAAATAGTTATTTTTAACAAAAAATAAAAATAAATTCGTGAAATAAAAAATCAATAAAGAATTTTTAGTAATATTCCTTTGCCGATTATAAATTTTTGAATAGATTCCTACAAAATTAATCTTTTTTTAACCCCCGACGCAAAAAAAGGGGTGTTATAAGTTTGACGTGTCTGTCTGTCTGTCTGTTTGTTTGTCTGTCTGTCTATGGCATCGTAGCTCCCGAACGCATGCAGTGATTTCAATTTAGTTTTTTTTGTATTAAAGGTGACTTATGTGCGAGTGTTGTTAGACATGTTTGGATGAAAATCGGTTGAGCCGTTTAAAAGTTGTGGGAGTAAAAGTGGGGAGAAAAACATCAACTTTGTCCGATTGGCTTAAAATTTGGTCCTATTGTAGCTGACGACGTCACTGATTCGAATCTGAGGTTATTTGGGCTCTATCTCTTCTCGTTTAGAAGTAATGGCCATTTGAAGTTAAAAACATAAACTTTGTCCGATTGGCTTAAAATTTGGTCCTATTGAAGCTGACGACGCCACTGATTCGAATCTGAGAGTTATTTTAGCTCTATCTCTTCGCGTTTAGAAGTTATGGCCATTTGAAGCTAAAAATACAGCAAATCTATTAAATATGATAATGATGCTTGTCAACAAATTATGCCAATGGGCTTGCCAATCATTTAATGTCTGTCTGTCTGTCTGTCTATGGCATCATAACTCCCGAACGCATGCAGTGATTTCATTTTAGTTTTTTGTATTAAAGGTGACTTATGTGCGAGTGTTCCTAGACATGTTTGATGAAAATCGGTTAAGCCGTTTAAAAGTTGTGGGAGTGAAAGTGGGGAGATTAACCGAATGTCTGCAAATATACAGCTTTTTCAACTGTCGTCCTTTGCAACTTATGTGCTGTAACCGCCCAACATAAAATGATAGGAAACATTGTTCGTAAAACTTCATAAAACGCCATATATTTCGTCATCACAATCCACCAAAAATTCTTGAGATATCTTAATCTATTGTCAACGTCCACCAAAAACTTCTTGAGATAACACCATATATATAGTTGATGAATACTTCGTAAAACTTCATAAAACACCATCGATATTTCGTCTATCACAAGCCACCAAAAGCTTCTTGAGATATTTTTAATTCTTGTAAACGTAGATGAATACTTCGTAAGACTTCATAAAACACCATATATATAGTTGATGAATACTTCGTAAAACTTCATAAAACACCATATATATAGTTGATGAATACTTCGTAAAACTTCATAAAACACCATCGATATTTCGTCTATCACTAGTCCACCAAAAACTTCTTGAGATAACAAATTATGCAATTAGATGTACGTATAGCCATATGGAATGCCAATAGGCTTGCCAATCATTTAAATGAAATAAAACTAACTTAACCTAACCTACCTATAAAAAGTATGAAATAAAAAATTAAATTAAAAATTTAAAAACCCCCGAACTTAAGTAATTTTCATTTAAAAAGTAAAAATAATAAAAGAAACTTAATGTTAAAGTACCTAAGAATCTATTAATAATTCTAAAAAATACGTCGCGTTGGGGGACCGCTCCTAAACTAACAATTTAAATACAAATAGTCTAATTAAGCAACAAAGATTAACTAAAAAACCAAATTTAGAAAATACTTCAAAACTTCTCATAGAATTACTTCAAAAAATTTGCATGTAAGATACGACCGTCAACGACGTCTGCCCTCGCGTGTCCCCCAACGCGACGTATTTTTTAGAATTATTAATAGATTCTTAGGTACTTTAACATTAAGTTTCTTTTATTATTTTTTACTTTTTAAATGAAAATTACTTAAGTTCGGGGGTTTTTTAAATTTTTAATTTAATTTTTATTTTGTCATAAAAATAAATAAATTATAAATTATTTTAAAAATGTTTTTTTTAAGCTTTGAAGAAAAATAAATATTTTGACACAATTTAAAATTAAAAAAATATATATAATATATATATTAATACAAAATTTTGTTTTCACATTGCCTTAAATTCATTTGATTTGTATTTACATTAAAAGATTGGATTAAAAGTAATTTTAGGAAAAATTTTCCCTAAAATGTTTAATATAATTAAATAATAAAAAAAAATGATTTTTAGCTATATTTAAAAAACATTTTATACTTTTTAGTATAATGTTTTTTAAATTTAATTTCGTATTCAATTGAAGAAAATTTCATATATATTTTTTTAATTGTGTTGTTTAAGAAAAATTAATAATTTTTTCATAGAAATCTATTGAAAGCTTGTTTTAAAAATTTTGCTTATTATTTTTTTATCAAAAATTCTAATTTTTTTTTAAAGTATATAAGACAAATTCATATTTAAATTAAAATCAAAAAAAAAAATAAGCTAGTTTACAAAAGTGAATAATTTTTTTTTATAGAAAAAGCTTATATTAAAAAATTTTGCTTAATATTTTTATGGGAAACAATTAAAATTTTTTAAGGAAGCTTAAAATTGTTTTTTATTAAGTTAATATGATGGCTTACAACTTGTTTAAAAAAAGTCTAATTATTTTCAAAAAATAAAAAACTTTCACATGTATTTTTTTTTGTAATATGTCGGCTTAAAAAAAAAAAAATATGTCGGCTTCAGGCAAACCCGCTGGAGAAATTGCCTCGTACAGACCAATTAGTTTGTTATCAGTACTATCCAAGGTATTTGAAAGAATACTTTTGCGACGAGTGCTTGGACAGCTTGGTCAATACCAGACCACCAATTTGGATTTAGGAGTCAGCATGGAACCCCGGAACAAATACACAGAGTTGCCCATCACATATTGGGTTCTTTTGAAAAAAGGGAATACTGTTTAGCAGTCTTTCTAGATGTCAAACAGGCCTTTGATCGCGTCTGGCATGTGGGACTCCTGAGCAAGATAAGAGCTGCTCTCCCACAATACTACAAACTGCTAGCCTCTTACCTGAAAGGAAGAAGCTTTAAAGTCGCAAAAGGACAAGCCATATCAACGATTCGGCAAGTAAGAGCAGGTGTTCCTCAAGGAAGTGTTCTCAGCCCCACACTATATACCTTGTACACGGCAGACATGCCGCTGCCCTCACCTAACACTGGATTGCTAATAGCAACATACGCAGATGATACGGCAATACTGAGCAGCAGTCCATCTGAGCTTGAAGCATCAGAACTACTACAGGCATATTTAGATGAGTTCAAGAGCTGGACGGAACGCTGGTGTATAACCATTAATACACTAAAATCAGTGCACATCACATTTGCCACCAGAAGAGGGGACTGCCCTGAGGTCACACTGGGATCTCCGATACCAAGAGCCACCAAAATAAAATATCTGGGAGTCACATTTGACAGACGACTGACATACGGCCCACACATCACTCAGACAATCAAAAGCTGCAAATTAAAGTTAAAAAAATTGGACTAGATGCTGAAAAGTTCTAGCAAATTGTCGCTTCGTAGCAAAAGAACAATTTACAATGCTATTGTAGCACCAGTCTTCACATACGTAATACCGCTCTGGGGAGCTGCTGCGAGGCCCCATATAGAACGACTGCAAACGATGCAAAACAAGGCCCTGAGAAGATGGACTGGAGCAGAATGGTTTGTTAGAAACGAAGTCTTGCATAATGACCTCAACATCCCTACCATAGCTGAACTAATCGGACGACACAGCTCAAGATACAGGGATAGGCTTACTAATCATCCAAACCAACTTGCAACATCCCTAGCCACAAATACAAATAGGCGAAGGCTCAAAAGACGGCACCCTTTAGATTCTCGCAATGATTTAATCCTTTGAAAACTTTAAATTGTAATTGTAAATAGTCATAAATGTGAAGTTATAGATAAGTTTGATACTTATAGTTTAAGGACAGTTCGCCAATTCATTGTTAAGGTTCTAAGTTATAAATGCGCTATAGAGTCAGAAGATAAAAAGCTGCATAAAATAAATAAAATTAATCAAAAAAAAAAATATGTCGGCTTACAAAAATAAATAATTGTGTTTTTTTAGAATATTTTGATTTGATAAAAACTCCACTTTTTTTTAAAAGTTTCTTAAATTTTTAAAGAAAATTTTACAAATTTTGAACGAAAATTTCATTTTTATTTTAGAAAATTTGATAATTTTATTTTTTATGATAATATGAGTAGGTTAACAAAATTAAATTTTTTTTAGAAATTTGCTTCAGAAAGTTTTATTGAACTCACAAGTTTTTTAAACTTACGCATAACGCATTAGTTTAACAAAATTATATACTGCAAAGAGACTTAATTTTTTATCAATGAAACGATCTATAGTATTATTATTTTTTAAAAATCGTCGGGTGCAGACTTTTGTGCCATATTCAGTTAGACCCTTTGAGAGTCCTTATATTAAAAGTTGAAAAAATTAGTGTATCTTGTGAAGACCCTATTTTAGAACTAATTTCTTTAAATAAATCTTTAAATATAATAAAATGTGGTTTAAAAAGAAGACACCATCTTACCTTGGGATTTCGCAGATATATTCCAATCTTTGACACTTGACAGATTTTATCTAACATTAATTCTACAAATTGTCCGTTTGACATTGGTATCAAGGATTTTATTTCAAACACCTTTTTAAACCACAAGAAATTACGTTTTTCCGTTAAAGTCTCCACTTCATTTAAAAATCCAGGATTTTCAATGCTTTCAAAGACATTCCAGGCATACCGAAGATATTCATTTAAAAAGGATGTCTGGCACAATTCAAAGCACAATTCCGCGAACTGATTCAACCCAGTGAGCAAGAAATACGACACTAGCACGTCCAGAACAACAAATTCAGCCATTTTGCATTCCTATGAAGGCAGCTGCAGGCCTTTTGATATAGACGCCAAGGTCGTCCTGTTTATTAGAAGCACGCATAATTCGGCTGTATTTCAAATGTCCTTGAGCTGCTTCGAGTGTAGGCCAGCCCTCGTTAAATAGGACTCCAACAGAACACACATGGCTGTGGAATTTTACTGTAGGTGCATTGCTGGCTTTGGTAGTGGATGGGCAGGACGAGCAGGCTGACTGGATGCAGTCAGCTTGGCTGGCTTCTTGATGTTTTTCTTTTTTTCACAGTACGTGCAATGCATTCTCGATTTCCATTGTCCGTGTTATGACATTGAAAATTTATAATAGCTGCCCGAGGATGCACATGACGGCTTACCGTACTCCAAGAATGTTAAACTAGTCTGGAAAATTTATTTTCTTTACTTTAGTTAGCCATTTTTTGCTTTTCTTGAACTCATACTTTATATTGTATTTAATTTTCTTATGAAAATCAGTAAAAACCGGAAAAAATTGGCTAGTTGGAGGCGCTGTGAACTGCCGCACCTTGTGAACTGTGAAATCATTTATTTATAGAAAAACGGTAACTTTTATACTAAAGTTAGAATTTCATGCAATGTATAAATTTTTACTCCATGAACTTTTGAATACACTACAATTCTGCAAAGTTCGTCATAAAAGGTTCAGCAACTGACTCAAAGAACTGTCTAGTGATTCCTTTCAGTTTTTGTGCTGTAAGAACTGGATCTTGCTATTGGGTTCTGCTCCTTTTTTCGAAAATCTATCGGAACCCAATGCCAAGAACTGGATCTGTGTAGTGATTTACATTTTTGTGCAGTAAGAATTAAATCTTTCTATAGTGTTCTGTTCCTGTTTTTGCTTATAGATAGAAAATGAAAGAAATATTTATGATACGATTTTTAGGTGAGTACAAGTGCTACAGAAAATCATCAATGTTCTCGAAGCTTTTAACTGAAAATCTTTGATAT
>JBAMAX010000271.1:0-53608 GCA_037043745.1 Chymomyza amoena
CAGTGCATTGAAGCCAATGCGTGCAAGCGGCATAGCTAATGTGCGTTTTTATTGCACGTGAAAGCCAAAACAAAGCAGTGTGATTTAATGTGAGGGCAAGCAGTGCGCTTTTTATGTTCTGCTGTCAAGCAGTAAATTGGTATATTAGTGTAATCAATTGTTTTGTGCAACATTTAAAAGGAAACAAATAAGACACAAATAAAAAAAACGGTTGGCTGCTAAGTCGAGCCAACTTTGAGATACTCTGCAATTTCGCTTTATAAGGAAAACTTATATATGATACATAATATAAATTCCCCAGAAGCTGATATAGCCACATAATTTCTGAATTAGCTGGAATAGTGTAGAAAATTAGATTTGATAGAAATTTGAAGAGTAATTTATTGTTTTTAATTATTCAGCTGTGCTGCGGAAGCCAAGAAATCCATGCTGAATAATTATACTCGGATTCGGTTTTGCGTGCCTCGGAAACCGAATTTTTTGCCGATAATTTGCCTTTTTATTTTTAATAAATTTGCCTCATTTTTTTGTGTTGTTGCAGCTGACTGCCTTTTGTTCGTGCGTTGTGCGGAATCCACACATACACAAACAAAACCGCATTTTTTGGTAATTGTCAATAAATATTCAACTTAAAGTTATTTTAAATAGAATCTAAGCATATTTTAAACTTATTTCAATATAGAATACGTGTATTTTCATTTCTATTTTGGCGATTCGTTTTAATTCCACTTGCAAAAAACAATTGGTTTCAAAGCCAATAAAATACTTGGTTTGGTGGAAATTGGAGCATCAAACATTCGGTTTCAAAGCGAATTCAAATAAAATATTCGGTTACAAAGCGAATCCAAATAGAATATTCAGTTTCAAAGCGAATCCAAATAAAATATTCGGTTTCAAAGCGAATCCAAATAGAATATTCGGATTCTGTTTCCAGAGTGCGGCTAAATGCGTTTCGCAACTTCCAACGAGCAGGAATTTCTCTGTTATGGGTATAAGCAACTAGAGAACTTTAGAAATTGGACTTTTAAAAATTAAATTAGCTAAATTCCGGTCCATAAGACATTCGTAAAATAGAGAAAACATATACGAGGTGTGTTCAAAAAGTAAGGTGACATTGTATTTTTAAGAAAAAATATTTATTTACTCATCAATATTTATGTTGTCCCCTTCAAAGTAATCCCCCTCAGATACAATACACTAATGCCAACGGTTTTTCCAATCCTCAAAGCACTTCTCATAAGCACTTTTCGGTATAGCCTTGAGCTCTTCCAGCGATGCAGTCTTTATCTCTTCAATCGTTGCAAATCTCCGTCCTTTCATAGGTCTCTTTAGTTTTGGGAACAAGAAAAGGTCACATGGGGCCAAATCCGGTGAATATGGTGGCTGAGGCATGACTGTGGTGTTGTTTTTGACCAAAAATCTCTCACAAGCAAAGATGAGTGAGCAGGGGCAAAAGCCATGAATTGTTTTTCCACAATTCAGGACATTTTCTTCGTATTGCTTCTCGCAAACGACACATAACTTCCAGATAATACTGTTTATTGACCGTACGACCATATGGTAAAACTCTTGATACACCACGCCATGGTAATCGAAGAAAACAGTGAGCAAAACTTTGACATTTGATCGAACTTGGCGTGCTTTTTTCGGTCTTGGCTCTTCTGGCCTATGCCATTGGGACGATTGGATTTTTTTTCGATATCATAACCATATACCCATGATTCGTCACCATTTATGACCCTTTTGAGTAAATCTGGGTCGACGTTGACGTCATTCAACAGCTCTTGAGCGATGCTCATGCGACAGTTCTTTTGGTCAAAATTTAGCAATTTCGGAACAAACTTCGTTGACACACGTCTCATGCCCAAAACGTTAGAAAAAATTTCATGGCACGAGCCAAGCGATATACCGACATCCTCAGCAACTTCTCTGATACTGATTCGACGATTTTCCAAAACAATTATCTTCACTGCTTGAACGTTTTCATCAGTTGTTGACGTGATGGACGTCCAGAGCGAGGCTCGTCATTGGCATCTTCCCGGCCATCTTGGAAGAGTTTGTACCACTTGTAAACATTTTTTTTACTCAGAACAGTTTCATCGTATGCTACTGGCAACATTTCAAGTGTTACGGAGCACTTAATTTTATTTTTCAAACAAAATTTGATGCAAATCCGTAGATCCATATTTTTCGATAGCAAAAAACCGCCAAGCACGCAAAACACTTATAACCTTTACGCCTCTCACAACCAAACAAAAAATGTCATTCACTTGAAATTTGGTACAGATGTTCGGGAAGAGTGTACCAACACAACAAAACAAAAAAAAGTAAGAGTATAAGAAAAAATGATAAGCATATGCTTAAGCTGCACTCAATGCGTTTTGAGTTTGCTTCTGAGTTATTAAAGTTACGCGTCAAAGCTTGGAAAAGCTTTGATGTATTTTTAGAGTCGGAAAGCTTAAATTAGAGTTAGAAGAATATGGTAAGCTAGACTTACATTTAGACTTAATCTAGAAGTTAAAATACAAGGAGCAAAAATTAAATAAAGATAAAAACCAACTCATTAGATTAATATATTACACAGTGAAACACAAAAAATGGAAACAACTTCTCTTTTCGCTTTTTTTGGAGTACATCCTGAAACTAGAGAAACCCCCAAAGGATTTTGCTCAAAGTCATCAATAAGGTAGTTTTTTTATATCCGCAATTTTTCCGCTCAAACCTGATTTTTTGCGAATTAGACAATTTTTATGGAGTCTACATATCGTAGACCGTTCGAAATTTCGTTTTCATATCTTCAGAAAAGTTTTCGATGTTGTTAAAGATAAATAAATTGTAGAACAGACAAATCTAGCATTCCTATATTTAGCGAAATAATTGCCAGTAACAATCAAAACTCTTTTGCACAGGCCAACTGCATCCAAACATTCCTTAATACCTTTTGGTATTACAAAAATGAACTATTTTGAAGAATATTTTTTCCTAAAAACATACCCTAGTAGTTTGATTTTTATAATGAAATTTATTGCTCAGCATATAAAAGTTACAAAAAAAGAAAAAAAAGTATCAATCGATATCCATTGAAGTTGACGCTTGTTGTGGTTTCGATTTTTTTGGTGGTGGTTCAAAGTTATGGTCTGACTCTGTATCGTCCGAGCTAGAAAGAGAATCCAGAGCTACATCCCTGTCAGTGCGTCCATCATATTCAGTGTCTTCCGGGTTTATTTATACTTATTCGCATCTACAACTTTGCACAAGACATTAAAAACAATTTTTTTAACGGTTTACGATATGTGGTCTTGATTAAAATGGTCTTATCTTCGAATAATCACGTTGGAATGGAAATTTGGCCGATATTAAAAAAATACCTTATTGATGACTTTGAGCAAAATCCTTTGGGGGTTTCTCTAGTTTCAGGATGTACTCCAAAAAAGCGAAAAGAGAAGTTGTTTCCAGCCGATGACCTCGGAAATGTTGCACAGTGTTATATAAAAATAAAAACCAATTAAAAAAAAAAACAAAATATTAATTTGTATAGACTACGAAAATTTCACTTTGCCCAAGACTATAATATATTTGTTAAAATTGGATACTTTGTTAATAACAGAATTTTTTATGAGACCTCGCCATTTTGTATGAACACTAAAATCATTAAAGCTGAACTGATCAATTGTGTATCAATATTCTAGCAACAGAATTTTCATGAAGTTTTACAAATCCTGAACAATGCAACTTTCTTCCAGCTGAATTTTGATAGAACCCTGTTTTTCGTTAGAGCTAGGAAGATGAAATTTGTTAAGATAAAAGTTTGCTTAATCAAGATGCTATGCTCCACTGGGAGAAGAGGGTAACAAGAAGAAGCAAGTTACGGACCAAATGATATTTGTGAGTTTCAGATATTTTTTAAACTAGGGAATTATGAGCATTTATGGTAGATTTCTATATATTGAAAAAAATCGTCTCGGTAAATTGCAGAACTTAAATTTATAAAATTTTAAAGTAAATCTGCGGATTTTTATAACTCTACATGCATATTGTATCATTGTTTGATTAAATTTTTTATAAAACCAAAAAAATTATTTTATACAATAAAATTCAAAGATATTAAATTAGAGTTAATTTATCGTTTATTTAAAAATTTAAAGTTCATAAATCAAAAGTGAATTAAATTTAAATATTTTCAAAACAATACATAATACGGGAAAAATAGTAAAATAATAAAATAATATTTTTTCACTAATCTACTCGATTTTTTTTAAGTTCATAACATTTTACATAATGGATTTAATATAATGGATAACAATTTGCGAATATTATTCGCTAAAAATATCAAACAGTGTAAAACATAAAGTTGACTTGAAAAATTTGTTAGTGATCTTAAAGGAAGGGAAAGTTTTAAGAGCGACACAAATTGTAAGTTTTTTGTGAAAATAGCTGCATTTAATAAATCCTTGGTTTAAGAAGTGTTTCGTTGAAGTTTTTTAGGGAATCTCATTGGATATCTATTCTTCAAATAAGCTTAAGCCAATAGATCGGAATTTTTATAGCATGCATATCCTGAATGTTTTTTCTCCATGGTTCTAGATATCGTTTGTCGTATCATCTTTTATGCTTGTTCAAGTTCTTACTTCCAATTTCTTTTTATTTTCCAACAATTTAGCTTTATAATTTTTTACAGGAGAAACCAATTCTGGTTGAGTTCTAACTCTAGCCGCTGTTAGCTGAGTTTATACTTTATCAGATTTTGCCTGAGTTTGGGAATAATTAATGCTTTCTAGAGTAGTCGGTTTTTCGAAGTCAGTGATTTCTACTGGAATACCATTTTGAAGGAACCAATTTTTCTATGATTTTCAAGGAATATTATTTCCCCTATTAACTCTTTCAGCTTTTCCAGAACCATCGGTTTTGCTTTCATTTCATTTAGTTTATGTATGGCATACATTTTTGCCTCTTTTTCCATTTTGCTTTTATTTAATATTTTTTTTAGTTTTAGAAAAATTTTCGGTTTTTTTATTTCATTTTAAGTCGATTCTTAACGATTTTTTTATCTTTTCGACACTCTTCTAATTTATTATGCGTTTCGTTTTTCTGCATGCATTCATTCGTTGATTTTTCTTTAAAAAAAATCTGTTTGGATACATTTTTTAACAATGATAATAATAATTTTTGCATTAAAGACTGCAAAAAATAAAAAAATATTTTCAAAAGGAATGACTTGTTATTAAATATTTTAAATAAATTCTACAGAAAGGCTTTAATTATAAAGAACTTCATAAAACTCACCTCTCGACTTAGTATAAGCACGTAATGTATAAGAATTAATATAAGGTGAATATAATATAGAAGAATATTTTAACCAGCCTAAAGATCTACGGTGCTCTGTCCACAAACCTTCTATAATTTATAATTAACTTTAACTTTTGCCGAAGAAGGTAGCTCTAATTCTCTCAAGATATGGACACGAAACCAGAAGATCCACGGTAAGATTGTCTCCACATGGTACGCAAAGGGGCCGAGCAGCGCCAGTTATTAGATATTCATGTGTGCCTTGTGTATGTCCTATTCGAAGGCGTATAAACGTTCGGCAGGCAGTTCTGTTGAGTTTAGCAGGCAGAATGGATTTTTGCTCAGCTGGGATTGATTGTTAAAAATCTATGATTAAATAGTCTCCAATTAGCCATTTTCCTTTCATTAAAGTGATGTAGAGCTAAATTTTTGTATGTCCTTGGAGCTGATAGGAGTACAGAATATTGATATTGCGGTCCTCATATATTGAGCAGCCGTGTCCGCATTCTCGTTGCCAGGGATCCCTTTGTGGCTGGGAGGTATACCCTATAAAAATATTTTATTAAAAGCGTGCACATTGTCGTGCAAAAATGCATAAAGGCAGAAATGCAAACTTTGTTGGCACAGTTTACACTAATGAGTAAATTTTTATAAAATAGTGTGCGTGTGTTCTAAATATCATTAGTCTTTAATATAGACTCTATATACAAATAAAATTGAGTCAAAATATATTCTCTATTAAAAGCTTGAAGCCAATACAAAATTTTTTAAGTACACTTTGAACTCGCAAGCTAATCCCAAAGTTAGTTACTAGCTAGGAGAAAAAGGTAGCGCTGCGCTTTATAATGGAACAGGATCCAGTGCAGAAGCCGAAAAAATGGAGCAGCTTGAAATATTTATTGGTTCATTCACAAGTTAACTGGATGAAGCTGCGAGAGATGCACCTCGAACCGAAGATGGAACTCGACGAGGCGATGACACTAAAGCAGCGTCAAAGTCAGCTTGTAGAAGAAGAGCATCATCTGAACAGATGTCTTGACGAGCTCCAAAAGCAAGTACTACTGCTTGAGCTGAGCACACCTCTTGCGCCACATTCGACAATAAAATGTTCCTTGAAGCTAAAATCCAAATTGCGCTTTTTTCTTTTTGAAGTATATATGGATCAAATTAAAGCCTGTGTTGGCATTCTGAAGCATATATGTATCCAAATTTACTATACAACCGACACCAATATGCGAACTATTAAGCCAGTACGAGGAGCAGCTGTTTGATAAAATCAAGATCTATGAACGTATGCGGTCCATGAATAAGTCGGAGTCCAAGTCGAATCTGGATTGTTGTAATTTAGAATCGCTGGAGATGCTAAACCGTCATTTAACAATTGATAACTTGTTGGAGCAGGAACAACAGAACTTGGACTTTATGCTGGAGGGCAATAAATTAAGACAGCAGGTAGTAGCAGAGCTCAGTTTGGATTGCGGTGAAATCAACATTTCCAAGGAGCAGTTGGGATGCATAGAATTACATCCCGGTCAGTTGGAATTGGAACTGGAGGAAATTTGCATTGCATTCTCCCAGCTAAGTCTCGAGGACCCTTATGGTGATGGAGCTTAATCCAATAATCTAAAAAAGCCAAGCCAACAAAAGATGCACAGAATTGTGTGACCTGGATTAAGCGGGAGTAGCATATTTAGTTATATCGGAACCTGTTTTTATTGAATTCATTAGTTTTTTGTGTTTTATTCGTTAGATATGCTGCTTCAAACTGCTTCAAAATACAAAAAAAAGATTCACCAAAATGTTTCTGTTAAGCAAATAAAAAATATATTTTCTAAAATTGCAAAGAACAGATTTATTATAAATTAATGGCTATCCTTATGACCCAGTTCCAGAATGTTTCGGCATAAGCAGGCGCTGTGGATTTTCCGCCTGACTTTGGCTTAGCTTGAAAGCAGCATAGCGCTGTTGGAGGAGCGTGGATTGGATTGGGTTTTGGCAGCATTCGGAGCTTCGTATTGGGTTGCAGATTGTGGTATGGTCATTTTGTTGGTAAATTGAGAGTAAATATAAGTAGTTCTAAAATTCTTTTACAAAAATGTTTGGCTAATACGATGAAACTGAACTTCTTGTGTATTATAAAAAATAAAAGCTGTTTACATTAAAAAAAATAAATATTTTTGCCTTTTTTTTTAACCAAACATTCCAGCAATAAAAACAAATAGCAAAACTAGTGGGCGTTTCACAGAATGGAGTCTTCACAACCTTGAAAAGACACGATGAAACTGGATGTTATGCAGACAAAAATCGAACGGGTCGACCCAAAAAGACCACAGAAAGTGATGATCGGCTGATACAAATGATAAGCAAGCGTTCTCGATTTAAAACAGTGCCAGATATCAGAGCTGATATCAATGAATCATTGCCGAACCCAATCTCCGACACAACAGTGACACGTCGATTGCATAAAATTGGATTGTATGGTCGAGTTGCTGCCAAAAAACCATTACTGCGGCTACAAAATATTCGCAAAAGACTTAATTGGGCCAAAATACACGTTAAATGGTCGATTGACGAATGCAAAAAAGTGCTCTGGACGGATGAGTCCAAATTGGAAATTTTCGGGAGTAAACGGCGAGCGTACTGCCGCAGACAGCATGGTGAACGGCACAAACCTGAATGTGTAAAGCCCACAGTGAAGTTCGGAGGTGGTTCAGTGATGGTGTGGGGTTGTTTTTGCTACGACAGAGTTGGCGATTTGGTGAAAATCGACGGTATTATGCGAAAAGAACAGTATCACAAAATACTTCAGTACAACGCTATTCCGTCGGGTACCAGATTGATAGGAGAAGGATTTGTATATCAGCAAGACAACGATCCTAAACACACGTCAAAATTGTGTACTAACTACTTAAAATCCAAAGAAACAGCTGGGGCACTCAAAATCATGGAATGGCCACCCCAGTCGCCGGACGCGAATCCCATTGAGCTGTTGTGGGATGAACTGGATAGACAGGTGCGAAAACTATGTCCAACTAGCGCGAATCACCTGTGGGAGTGTCTGAAGAGGGCTTGGGAACAAATACAAGTTCAAACGCTTTAAAAATTAGTCGAACGAATGCCGAGAGTCTGTGCAGCCCTCATCAAATCGAAACCATATTGATGAAAGCCACCTGATTTAATGTTTTTCATTCTTCTTTTTTTTTTCGAAGAAAAATCGCAATTTTTGGCGAATATTATTTGTAGTTTATTTATATATAATGTTTTTTCAATGTATCATTTAAAATAAAACGGTCCAAGACCGACAAATAAGGCGACAAATACAAAAAACATGAGATTTTTCAACTGACCCCAAACTTTTGCAGGGTAGTGTATGTACGAATAGGGATATGTTATACGGATGATGTTAAGCTCTGTATGTCCTACTTCGATAACAATAAGTACGTACTCAATATCAACTCACTCTTTCTCAAAAATTCAAAATTTAATGCTTTGACGTTTTATCGTTCTGCTCCTTTTTTGGCTACTTGCTCTTTAGAATCTTCTACCTTAAGACCTCAGTGTAGCGTATGAAATAAATGAATGAATGTGAAATTGAATGTAAGTATTATTTTTTTTTTCTTTTTTGGTATAAACTGTTTGTTACCTGAACATTCAAAAAAAATGAATTTGGTTTTTGCTAATTGAACGACAAGAAAATTCGTTTTGCGGTTTTTTAGGTGATCTGAAGTTGTAGTTGTTTTTTTAAAAGCATGGCAAGCGTTAAAATGACACAATATTCGGTACAGGAGTGTTCCAGTTTTTTTCTTAGCACTTTACACCAACTGGCAATGCATAGATATTTCTGAGACAAATTATTATACTTGCATTATTTAACTACAATTAAAAGTACTCCAAATAATACGACATTTAGTATCAAGTTCCACAAATTAGTTCTAATTAAAGGTGCAGTGCTGTATCTTTTAGCTGTCATCCTTGATTTTCGTTGACACAAACAGTCTTTTTTATTTAGCTACGCTTGTAATTCTCAATCAATTTAAGCAGCCACAACAATTAATTGTATTTTCTTGAATTTCATTTGCATGTCTTTTATTTATTATTTATTTATTATTATTTATTATTTATATATCTATGAAAAATCAGTAGCAAACTTGGTTATATCCAAGAGTCATCATCGTCATCATCGTATGCCATCCAAGATTGTGTAAAAAAATTCAATTTTTCCACCTAAGTGAACTAAAAACTATAAATAGTACTTTTAATTAAAGTGATTAACTTTTTTAACTACGATAGTGGCAATTTTATTTATTTAATATAATCGATATATTGCTCAATGCATCTGTTTATGATTTTTGTTAACTTCTATGAAACCTAGAGGCTTGACCCGGTCTCCTGGTCGTGGTGGCGGTGTTCTTATTGCTGTAAAAGTCGCCTTAGAATCTCATTTACTATCTTTAAATTCTCCAATTGAGATATTTTGTGCGATAAAAGTGTTTTTTAACATCCTGACATGCTTTTGTTTTTTGAACGACGGATTCGGGATCAGCGACCCCGAAAACATATAGTAAACATGGTCTGACCTCCAGTTCCGAAAAAATATTGTTTTTGTCTGGCTGTGTAATCAATAATTCAATGTATAACTGCTATATAAATACATCGATTACTCAGCAGAGAGTTCGTGAAATATAAAGATCGTGAATACCTAAGAGCGGATGGATTGCAAACAAATTTATGATATCAGAACGAGAAATTCGGCACCAAAAACATAATAATGGAGGAATATTGAAGACGATATCTTGAAAAAAACTGAATTAGACAAAATAAACCAATGAAAATTAGTTCAGGGGCAACAAATCTACTTATAACAAGGGAACGCATGAAGATATGACATATTCTAGGTTAACTACAGAGTAGAGTTGGGCATCGATTCGATTTAATCGATTATTTTTTTCCGACAATAAAAACAATTCTTGTTTTAAACTTTCGAAATAAATTTAAGTGAATTTTGTATAAATATTCTTCTTTTTATATAGATTTCCTTTCCTGTAATTTTTTGTGGTTTAAAATTAATAGCGCTCAAATCAATTTTTAAGTGAAAATCGGTCGAAAAGAATGATTCTCGAAAATTGAACACCAAGCCCAGCTCTTCTTCTTCTTCTTCTTATGTAACAACCCGATTACCGGGTTACGGCCTGCCTAAAAACTTCTCTCCAGGCGCCTCTGCATTGCGCGCGCCTTCTCCAGTTGGTCACACCGAGCGAAGACAGGGCCCCTTCCACTTGGTCTTTCCAACGCAAACACGGTCGTCCCCTACGCCGACGGCCGCTGACTACCGCATCGAGCACACGTCTAGCTGGAACATCCTCGTCCATCCTTACGACATGTTCGAGCCAGCGAAGCCGCCAATCCCAGCTCTACTACAGAGAATATGGACTGCTGATCTCTTTTCACATCACGTGCACTAAAACTTGTGCCACGCATTACATACAAGTTTTTTGTGTCTGGGTAATTTCGTAATTTTTGAAATGGATCCCGCATTGGTTAACTACCACTCTGACATCTTTAAAAAATCGTAAGTCTCCTTATTACACAAAATTTAAGAAATCTGGATCTCCTGTTGACTTTTATAAATTTTCTATTATACGTAACAAGTTCGTTCTTTTTAACAGAATTGGCTACAATAATTATCTTTCCCGTTGTCGGCTCAACTTCTACAGTGATCCCAGAAAATTTTCTTTTGTTACCTCTAAACGTAAATCTTCCTTATTTCCTGCATCGCTATATTTCAAAAATGTAAGCTCTACTAACAATTCTGAAATCGCCGACTTGCTTGACCAATTTTTTTAAACTACCTATTCTGTCAACTCTAATAGTATTGATCCTAACTATTCCTATAACGTACCTCATTCAAATCTTATTGCTTATCCAGAATTCTTTGAAACCAAAGCGTTGCAATCCCTACTTTCCATCTTCAGTTATCCAAAGTTCTATACAAAAGTGATTAACAATTTCAAAGAGTATACTACACAGTTACGCCCACAAAAATATGTTTTACTCGAAAGTTTTGAAATACAAGTTCACAACTTTAAGAGGTAGTAGTTATATAGTAAAAAGTAGTCCAGCCCAGCTTGTGATAGTGTAGTATTTGTTGAAACATAATTTTGATATTTTTGTACAATATTTTCTATGTAGTTCGAGGCAGCTCGAACTCTACGTCCGTGCAGCAGTTTGAGTGCGTGAATGTATCTTTTACCATACCTTTGGCATTCCTACCTCGTGGCACCAAATTGTGTAGGCCACTATGATCCCTGCTGATTTTCTGCACCTCACCATCTTCCGTGGGCGTTATCAAGTCCCAGATGAAGGTCTTAATCTTCTCGTCACCCTTGTAGACTTGCAGGCAGTAAAGCAGCTAAAATGGAGAAGAAATTGGAAGATTTTAGTGAATATATTTAAAATTATTTTAAGAGGCTATTGAATTAGAAAGTTGGTTTCAGCAGGTTGAGAAGTTTTGTTTTTACTCAGCGAAAACCTAAAGTTTTCTCAATATTAGCATGGTTGGTCGTCATTAAAGGTTAGGTTCGAGATTTTGTTTTTATTTTCCATCTGCATTTGTTTACTTACAATGATGCGTGCACAATCCTCTACATCAATATCACGCCAGCCACGCTTGAATGAGCCCAATTCCAGCAGTTCTGTCCAGCGTCCCCAACTGCAAATAAAAAGTATTAATAAACCATTATATTTCGATAATTTAAAATAGTCTCTATATAGTAAGCTTTGTATTATCAGTATCAGTTTATTTTCAGGCAATTGAACAACAACGCAAATTCTACATCTAAACAAATTAAACAATATAATTTAAATATTTAATCGCTAGAAGATTAAATCCAAAGCTCAAGATGAGTGAAGCCGACCCAAGTAACACGGATGATGCTACTCAACATTCGGCTATTTCCGAGTATACGTCACAGAAGACAATTGAGGTGCCGCAAGAAATTGACATTAATGCTATTGTTTACAAGTTCGGTTTGGAGGATTTTAATGCTTTATCAGAAGAGGATCGCGAAGCGCGTCTTGCAAATATTGATGCGCTGGAAATGTTTCGCACTATAGAGATGTTGAACAATGAGCTGGCTAATATGAAATTGGAAAACTATGTACTCGTCGAGTATTTAGAGAAGAATGATCCGAGACTATTGATTGGACTACGCCAACGTCGCACATCTATATTGAGACGTTTGCAGCAGCAGCAGAGTTCAAAGCATCGATCGTCGGATCATAGCGCCGCCACTCGCTCTAGTCGCCCTTCGATGATGGGCAAACGCTCTTTAATGACAACTGGCTCCTCCTCGGGTGGAAACAGACGCAAAGCGACCGACCAGAAGTTAAACTATAAGGCCAAGGCCGAAATGGCTGAGAAAGCAGCTGCAGACGTAGAAAAACGTGTAATTGATATAGAGCATAATGGTAAGTTTTTGGGCGTATATATGACTACTCCCTCCTCACTGTATGTTAATTCCAGCTATGATTGAGATTAAGCAGTTACGTGCCAAAATCGAGGAGCTGCGTTATCGCAGTGAGGAGACCATCGAAACAGAAAAAAACTTTTTGCTGCACTTTTATCGTGATGAGCAGGACATAGCATTTTTGGAGTCGGCTACGGAGCGTCAGATTGAACGCAAGTTACACAAATTTACAATAAATTGGTTTAAATGTGCTCGCGCCTTGTTGGGCACTATGAGATTGACTATTATATCGCTGCAAGAGGGCTGTCAGATGCATCGTGCGGATCTTATAACAAAAGCCGACTTAAGTGGCATCTTGACAGCAGTTGATTTTGAAAAGTTAATTATCAAACGCGGTGAGTTGTTAATGGAGCTTGAAGAGAAAAACAATCATATGGCTGGCTTAAAGGGCGTTACCGGCAAGACCTCTTTGGCCATGACTGAGGAAAAGCAAATAATGATGAATTTAGAGTCGGATTTGCGTAACATACTCAGTCGCACGGAGGAGATTAGTCGCGCCATTGCCAAGCTGGAGAAGGAAACTCAAAAGGTTGAAAAAATTAATGAAAAGGATTGCGAAACAATGCAAAAACTACAAGCTCAGCTGAAAGAATACGAGGCACCCAGCGTTAATGAATACATTTTAAAAAAAGAGGAAGCTTTGTTGCTCGAAAAGGAAGAGAAGATGTTGCGGCGGAAGATCAATATACTTAGTATGAAGCATAACAATGCCATGCACCGCAAGCATCGTACTGACATGTAATGTGTACAAACTTAGGTTAAGTTAAATAAACGTTGCTCACCCAAATGACAACAGTCCCTTTTCCACCTTAAAGCACTCGGACTTGGCCCAGTTGCCATATTGTATCTCTTCCAGACCTAATGCGGCCAAAGCATCACGGTCGCGTGGTATATATTCATCATTGGCCTTCTTTTCGCGTGCACGCTCGCGTTTCTCCTTACGGCGACGTGAGCGTAAGCCTGTAAAAAGAAAGTTCCGAATTAGTAAAGTTTCTTAGTCTGCGAAGCTATATTTTTATTTTACCTATGCCACCTTCCTCGTCACTGTTTTCATTAGATGAGTCTTCCGAGTTAATTTCCATCACATTTTCGTGTCCATAGCGTTTGATTTGTGTGCGTCGACGTGGCTCGGAAAGCACCAAGTCCTCGGTTTCATCGCGCTCACAAGCATCGGGATCTATGTCTGCACGTTTGGCCCATTTGGTCCAGAAATCAGGATCATCAATGGTTATATCAGAACGATTACCAGAAGTAGCAAACGAAGCTTTCGAGAAAGTCGAACCTTTCTCCGATTCCATAGTAATAACTTGTGTGCGACGCTTTAAGATTGAGTCAATATCTTCTTCACAAAACTTGTCGCCTGCATTATTATCATCCATGACGGCGCCATAGGCACCCTTCTTTAACAGATCCTCAATTTCTTTCTTAGTCAGCTGCTTGTTGCTGCCATCTTTGGAGTTGTGTGTGTTCATCGACTGCAATACGGCCTTGTCCAGGCCCAGTTTCATTGAGGCCTTGTCAAACATTTCCCTTTCATAGGTAATACGGCAAAGCAAACGATAGATTTTAACCATTTTGCGTTGTCCAATACGATGACAACGTGCCTGCGCTTGCAAATCGTTCTGAGGATTCCAATCCGAGTCATATATAATGACCGTATCGGCAGCCGTCAAATTAATGCCCAAGCCACCAGCTTTGGTACACAACAGAAACACAAAGCGATCAGAGCCCGGCTTCGAGTAACGATCAATAGCTTCTTGACGCAGATTACCACGTATGCGGCCATCTATGCGTTCAAACGGATACTTTCGATATACCAAATAGTCCTCCAGTATGTCAAGACAACGTACCATCTGACTAAATATCAAAACGCGATGTCCATTGGCTTTTAGTTTTGGTAGCAATTTGTCAATCAGCACCATTTTACCCGCTGACAGTATGAGATTCTTGTAGTAGGACTCAGGATCCTCACCATGCTGTGCCTTAAAATCATATTGAATTTGCTCTTCGGCACCATTAAGCAGATAGGGATGTATGCAACACTTGCGCAGTTCCATCATAGTGTTCATTAGATTGGGTATATTTGCGGATGTCGTGCCTTTTTTCAAGAAACTGAAATTCTGCTCCAAAATGCCGCGATAGTATTTCTTTTGTATGTTAGTCAACTCAACTTCTATGATGGTTTCTTCTTTGGGTGCAAGTGATTTTTCTACATCATCCTTAAGACGACGTAACATCATGGGCTTGAGTAGAGCTTGCAGTTTGTTGACCTCTTCCTCAGTGCGTAGGCTGCCAAATTCCGACATGAAATCCTCTTGCGACGAGAACTGACTCGGTTCAAGGAAGTTAAGCAACGAAAATAGTTCACTGATATTGTTCTGTAATGGAGTGCCAGATAGTAGCACTCTGTGTTCCAGATTAAGCTGACGCAAACCCTCAAGTAACTTGCAGTTGCGATTTTTTAGACGATGTGCCTCATCAATGACACAAAGGCGCCAATTAAATTGTTTAAGGTCCATGTAGTCGGTTACAATCATTTCAAATGTGGTAATAAGCACGTTAAAATTAAGTTTAACGTGGGTTCCTTTAGAACCTTGCCATTATCTGTCTTATAGTAAAATTCATAGTCTTGGATCATCTGTTTGCTAGTCACTGAGCCGTGATAGACGACAACATTCATGTCTGTCCAGCCCTCAAATTCACGCTGCCAATTGGGTATGGTCGATAAGGGCGCAATTACTAGGAATGGACCGCGTATGCCATACTCATATACAGAATGCACAAATGTCAGACTCTGTATAGTTTTGCCGAGACCCATTTCATCAGCCAGAATACAATTGTGAGTGTTGTACCAAGAAAACTTTAGCCAGTTAAGACCCTCTAGCTGGTATGGTCTCAAACTGTTACCAGCTTTATATATTGGTGTCTTTTCAAGCTACTTCCATTGCTCGGGTGCAGGTCGTTTCTTGCTCTTTCATTCGCAGCGGAGCGGTATTTTATTGAAACGTAAATACTGCTCAATAATGTAATTTCCCTGGCCATGATGTAATTTCTGGTTGCGTCTTAAAGCATTGTGCTCGCTCGCTTACTATGCCATTATCTGTCCTTTTCCGCACTTCCTTAAAATATTCTTGTCTTCCGGCCATCTGGAATGAATCCTATATTATCCCTATTCATAAAAAAGGTTCCAACTCCAACATTGAGAACTACCATGGCATTGCCAAGCTTTCATCAATTGTAAAAGTTTTTGAAAGGATTGTCACTTCACAATTGCAACACTACTGTCGATCTTTAATGTCGGATATCCAACATGGGTTTGTAAAACTTCGGTCCACTTCTAATAACCTTTTAGAGCTTTCATCTCTTATTAATCTAGTTTTTACCGAAAAAAAAACAAACTGATGTCATTTATACTGACTTCAGTTAAGCATTTGACTCGGTAAACCATAGTCTTCTCCTTGTAAAACTGTCTCGTCTGGGGTTTCCATCTTGCCTTTTAAGTTGGATATCATCATATTTATCCAATCGAGTCCAAAAGGTAGACTTTAAAGGCTGTCAATATACAGAAATTGAGGTCACATCAGGGGTACCTCTTTTTTTTAATTTATTTTTAAATAATCTCCCTCAAGTAAACTCATCGTCTCGCATTCTTATGTACGGATACGGATATATTATATGGATGATGTTAAGCTCCGTATGTCCAACTTCGATAATAATATGTACGTACTCAATATCAACCAACCCTTTCTCAATAATTCAAAACTTAACGTTATGACATTTTATAGTTCTGCTGCTTATTTGACCACTTGCTCTTTAGAATCTTGTAACTTAGAACGCATCGCGAGTGTGTCCGACCTGGGTGTCTTGTTCAATCATAACCTTAAATTTAATAATCATATTTGCAACATCATGAATAAAGCTTGATGTGTTCTTGCTTTTATTAAGCGTTGGTCTAAAGAGTTTAACGACCCTTATGAAATCAAACTTCTTTATATCTCTCTTGTCCGCCCTATTTTAAAATATTGCTCCTGCGTTCGGAACCCTCAATACTACGTTAATCAGGACATGATTGAGCGCGTACAAAAGCAATTTCTCCTTTTTGCACTACGTGGCTTAAACTGGGACCCAAATATCCAACATATCATTGAAAAGTTCACCCATCGGGCTAGAGACACGAATGAGTTATACCCTCAATTTATATTTTTTTCTATGAGATAAGATCTACTTTTCTTAGTTGCACTTCTCCCATAAACAAATTGAATATGTGCGGGAACTGAAATTTAATGAACTTTCAATCAAATATGGTTTTCGGACAAATATTACAGTGAATAGACTAATTTTTTTTAATGAATTCCACAATGTCTCCAAAAATGTAAGTTGGTGGGACAAATCTATTTTTATGACATTTTTATACCCTGTACCGTATGGTCCAAGGGTATATTAAGTTTGTGCAAGCCGAAAATGTATGTAACATATAGAAGGAGACGTCGGAGACACCCCAAAGTTACCTAATATATGATCAGGGTGAATAGAGAAGTCGATATACCCATGTCCGTCTGTCCGTCTGTCCGTCTGTCCGTCTGTCCGTCCGTGTGAACGCCTAGATCTCAGAGATGGTAAGAGCTAGAGTTACCAAACTTTCACATTAGATCCCATATTATTCCATAGGAGGCAAGTTTATTTTATTTTTTTGATATCGGGGATAAATTATATAGCTCCCATGGGGGTGTTTGAGACGACCTCGACAAAAAAAAGCGTTTTAGATGAATAATTTATTTGTTTATGAAGATATCGTAACGAAATTTGGTATTCGAAAGTTTTTTATAGTTCCCAATCACTGTACCAAATTTGATCGAAATCGGTTGACTATATCATATAGCTCCCATAGGACCGATCGGCCAAAATAACTTTTTTAAAGAAAAATTCGCTATATTTCGTTGTTTAATAAAGATATCCTAACCAGATTTGGCGTTTGGAAATTTTTTAGACCATTTAGGCAATGTGCCAAATTTGAACAAAATCGGTTGACTATATCATATAGCTCCCATAGGTCCGATCTTCCAAAAAATCGATTTTTTAACAAAATTTGTTGTGTTTCGTTTGTTTGTTAAGATATTGGGACCAAATTTGACATTCGTGAGTATTTTATAGTTCCTAAGCACTGTACCAAATTTAATCCAAATCGTTTGACTAGATCATATAGCTCCCATAGGACCAATCGGGCCAAAAACACGTTTTTTATACAAAATTCGATGTGTTTTGTTTGTTTGTAAAGATATTTGAAATAACTTTGGCATTCATATCTTTTTAAGGTATTTAAGCACTGTGTCAAATTTTATTGAAATCGGTTGACTATATCATATAGCTCCCATAGGAACGATCGGTCAAAAAAAAATTTTTGCTTAAAAATTCTTCTGTTTTTGGTTTTTTGTGAAGAAATCGGACTTTATTACAAGCTAGTGGTACAGGGTATCCTAAAGTCGTCCGCGCCCGACTTTACGTCCGCCATTTTTATTTTAAGGAATTGTAATTAAAACTAATTTAAGTTGTTTTTAGTGAATTTTTCTGCATTTTCGGATATATTTCTTCACTATTTTCCAAAACAATTCATTTTTAGTATGGCGTCCAAGAAGAACCGATCACTAAAAACCAAAATATTGACTTCTCCGCAATGTTACATTTTTCATGTGGTTTTTTTTTTTAATTCAATTTAAGGCACATAAATAAAATTCATTCATTCAGAAGTATAAGCTATCATGCGTTTCTATTTCAGATTTCATTTTTAGCGATTTTTGCAGGTGTCCCTTATAAGCCTTTCTCTTTTGTTGGTCGTTATCAGACTCTTTTGTCAAATGTCTGTAAAATACTTATATTTATAGATTTCAAATGACATGCTTATAGCTCTTTCTTTTCCCATTCCAAGAGTGCATTTACATAGATGGCTATGTGTTGTGAGAAGGCGTTTTGCTACCTCACAACATTGTTCCGAAATTGCCATTAGGGCAATTGCAGAACGGCTTCAACTGCTTGAACTGCTTGGTGAGAGTAGCGGTGAAAGCGCTCTCTTTCCTATTGAAATAGTTATGCAAATAAGCAGAGCGCCGTTTAAGATTTATTAGTATAGTTTTGGGCGGAAATTCGAGGATTTGGCGGCGATCGAGTTCCTATATAAGGCGAATAAACAGCCAAATCTGGACAGACAGTGAGTGAGAGTTTAAGTGAAAAAAAATCAGTGCCGCAGTTAAAGGCGTTTATTTTAATAAAATACATATGGGACAGTCGCAAAGGACGGAAATAAGAGATATTAAATTAGTAGCGCACAGGGTGCGACCGCGTCGGAGCTTCTACGTTTCGTGAACGAGCTACACCGAGTATCTCTGATACCAGGATTTTTATCTGGGAGAGCGTATCGCCGTAAAAAGGGCGTGGTAACATAGAATTTGCAAAAGTAACGAATTGTAAGCTTTAAGAGTAACTCTGTTTTATCAAAATATTTTTGCAAATAATATTATTTTGTGTAAAATAGAGAGCGTGCGGGACCCCGTGATAATTGACCGCAAAAAGGTCAAGACTGCATGGACTTATCCTCTGATCACTTACCCCTGGTAATTACTATACACACAGCCAGCCACAGCTATTCCCCACCAGGCAACGCCTCCTGCTAGTTGGATCGAACATCAGACTTTTTAAGAGCCTACTAAACTCTTCACTTCAACCAGAAATTGTACTCTACACCACTGAAGATGTGGACAACGCAGCAGAAAAACTCCAAGATGGCATAGCTGAAGCAGCGCGCCCAGCTGCACCGCTCTCTCATCAAACACATTGTCAATACAGTCATAACATTCCACTGACTCCGCAGGCAGAAAATCTTCTGGCATATAAGCGGTGGACTAGGAGTCGCTGGCTACCAACACGCACGGCAAGTACCAAAATATTATACAATGAGGCCTCTAGGCAACTCAAATATCTTCTAGCGGATCTACAAAATGAACGCATCAGCGATGCCTTAAAACAAGCTGACTCACCAGCCTGTGCTGAATTCAGACTTTGGAGATTCACACGAAAACTTAAGAGGCAACCTTTGTGTCAACATCCCATCCGCAGCTCATCTGGCGCATGGCTCATGGGAGATGAAGCGCAGGCTGCTGCTTTTGCAGATCACCTCCAGGAACAATTCAGTCCACTGTTGACAGCCGAATCGCTAAACATCGAGGAAATTGAGGAAAACGAGATCTCACCAAGCGAAGGAGGCATCACGATCAGAGCATGCACCAAGGATGAGCTCCTGGAATTAATGAAAAATATAAAAGCTAAAAAGCCCCGGGACGCGACAAAATAGATGGCACAATCCTCAGAACACTGCCAGAATCCACAATCAAATTTTTTGTAGTTCTGTGCAATGCCATTCTTCGCATCCAACACTTTCCAGCCTGCTGGAAACGTTTTATGATTGTGATGATTCCAAAGCCAGGCAAACCCGCTGGAAAAATTGCCTCGTACAGACCAATTAGCTTGTTATCAGTACTATCCAAGGTATTTGAATGAATACTTTTGCGACGAGTGCTTGGACAGCTGGATCTAAGAGGGTCAATACCAGACCACCAATTTGGATTTAGGAGTCACCATGGAACCCCGGAACAAATACACAGAGTTGCCCATCACATATTGGGTTCTTTTGAAAAAAGGGAATACTGTTCAGCAGTCTTTCTAGATGTCAAACAGCAAGATAAGAGCTGCTCTCCCACAATACTACAAACTTCTAGCATCGTACCTGAAAGGAAGAAGCTTTGAAGTCGCAAAAGGACAAGCTATATCAACGATTCGGCAAGTAAGAGCAGGTGTTCCTCAAGGAAGTGTTCTCGGCCCCACACTATATACCTTTTACACGGCAGACATGCCGCTGCCCTCACCTAACACTGGATTGCTAATATCAACATACGCAGACGATACGGCATTACTAAGCAGCAGTCCATCTGAGCTTGAAGCATCAGAACTACTACAGGCATATTTAGACGAGTTCAAGAGCTGGACGGAACGCTGGTGTATAACCATTAATACACTAAAATCAGTGTACATCACCTTTGCCACCAGAAGAGGGACTGCCCTGAGGTCACACTGGGATCTCCAAGAGCCACCAAAGTAAAATATCTGGGAGTCATATTTGACAAACGACTGACATACGGCCCACACATCACTCAGACAGTCAAAAGCTGTAAATTAAAGTTAATAAAATTGGACTGGAACAATTTACAATGCTATTGTACCACCAGTCTTCGCAATACCGCTCTGGGAAACGACTGCAAACGATGCAAAACTAGGCCCTGAGAAGATGGACTGGAGCAGAATGGTTTGTTAGAAACGAAGTCTTGCATAATGACCTCAACATCCCTACCATAGCTGAACTAATCGGACGACACAGCTCAAGATAGAGGGATAGGCTTACTACTCATCCAAACCAACTTACAACAAGGCTAGCCACAAATACAAATAGGCGAAGGCTCAAAAGACGGCATCCATTAGACTCTCGAAATGATTTAAGCCTTTAAAAACTGTAAATTTTAATTTGTAAATAGTCATAAATTTGAAGTTATGGATAAGTTTGATACTCATAGTTACAAATGGGCTATATGTAGCGTCATAAGACAAAAAGCTGCATCAAATAAATGAAATTAATCAATAAAAAAAATTTTACATCATAAACTTTATAAAAAAAAAATCTATAAATCTGCTTAATAAACCAAGGCAGGGATGCATTACCCAAAATTGGAGGATGATTTAAATGGGCCATCCGGCAGTTGATTACTTATTACATGATAAACTTCACAAATACTAGATCGGACTCAATTCTTATTATTAAATCAATGGTAAGCCAAGGCTCATGTTGAGTATTATACAATTGCTCAAAATATTTATAAAAACTAATCAAATTTATGGAAATGTCTAATATGGATGATTTTGATAGTATTTAACAAGAATTAGAAGACATAAGGTATAATTTTAACAAATGTTTAGAACGAATCGATTGGCGAAAACCCTTAATAATATAATCTGATATTAACGTTATGAGGAAGGATCCTAAGTGTGATGTATCTGCCCAGTTATATGCACAGGAATATATTAAATTACATCAGCTACGATTCGATCCCATATCCGTAGAATATGCCTGTCGAGATAGGATATTTCAGTCTTGTAAGTTCATTCCAAGGAGCAGAAGCTCCAAAATCAATCTTTAGGCTGGAAAATATTGCATTTATGGAGTGGCCGATGATAAACTCTGGCCGAAATCTAATTGAAAAAATCTTAGAGAAAATTCCGGCTGACTTAATTCCCTCCAGCCTAAGCTTGTTTATAAAGTAAATTGAAATTCCATATCTAACAAAATATAATTATGCACTATACTTATTGGCTATGGAGAAAAACTGCATCCTTTTTTTTAGTATTAAGGAAGCAATCTTTTAACAATTAAATCTGATTGAAGCAACGCACATAAACCAATTTCCATGAGCCATTCCATCTTATGTCTTAAGATGTGCATCGTCCTAGAAAACTTCCTGATTAGCTTTAACAGACTGTCTTTTTTTATACCCTATGTTTGAGTGGGTTAAAGATTCCAATAGCCTTGTGAAGGGGCATAAAACTAAGAAAGTATTTTTATCCCTACCCAATAGAAAAAGTAGGAGCCAGAGAAGAGTCTACTCATAACAACTAATAAGACATCAAGCTCCAATAGATAGGAAGGAGGCAGAGATTTGTGACGCCTAACAAGACATTACGGGTCCGATCATTACTTCATCTGATAAAGTATGCTCCAAATCAGGAAAGGACTGTTAGTTCAATTTTTGTCCCTACTCCGTAAAGAGTAGATAGGAGAAAGAGAAGAGTCTGCCTTGAAAGGGACCTGTCTGTTCCAGGTGCGGATCTAGGGATGCAGAGCCCGAAAATCCACCGTGGATTCGCCACTGGTTTGCGCCTATGAACACGAAAATCTCGAACTATACCTAAGTAAGCTGACATCTCTGGCACCGATTGTACCAGGTTCTTTGATGCACCCGTAACACCTTTACAACTTCAATATCATAAGAATCTTGTTACCAAGAAATTAATGCCACAAATCAAAATATATTTAACTATTGTCTGTGTACTGTCCACCTAATTAAAACTAAACATTTTTTATAAAATATATATGTACGGTTGACTTCTGGGGTCTCTTCATAATTTTTTGCCTTCTTAACAGTCTGCAAAAATGATTGACAACAAAAGTCGTTGGGGTTTCCATAAATACAGAGCACAGCTTACAATTTCGGGGCGCTTCTTATTGTTAGCTTTGTTTATTAAGATAGGCTCCAAACGAATATAGCCATATTTTTCGCTCAAAAGTCCTTTAGTTGTAAACTCTTTTAGACAACGCTTGACATCCGTTTCCTCGAAATGAGTTCTTTTCATGCGTCGGCGCGTTTCTGTGCTACTTTTTCGCTCACGGTCTCTTGGGCCATTGAGCAAACAGCGCTTAAACTTTTTGGGTACTCCTCCATTGTAACTTTTTAAATATAAACTTTTTCTCAATATAATTTTGTAGCAAAATAAGAATTGAAAGTGAGCTGAACCGATATTGAAACACATATGGAGTGAAAACTGATTTGAAGTAAAAATAAAATTAACTTTAGTCGGTAATGTTCAATCTAAGGGAACAGTCAAACGAATAGAAGCCATCAGGCGATTCGCCAGGAAAGAAATCTTTTTTAGAGTCCATCATATTGAATTGATGGTCGTGACTCACGACTTTGCATATTTCGTGTTCCATCTCAGCAATGTTTAGTTGACAAAATCGCTCCTATTTTTCATATTACGTCCATACAAATTTCAATGAAAATTCATCCTACTGTGTGCGTCACCTTTTTATAGTTGGATCATCGTCACACGTTAACTGTACTTAAAGTACAAAGGGTATACTAGATTTGTGCAATGTATATAACGGACAGAAGGAAGCGTGGCGGACCCCAAGTCATTTATACAAAAATGCTTGTCGTAACATCGGGTAGCGTTTGAGCCATGTCCGTCTGTCCTTCGGTACGATCGCCTAGATATCGGAGACTATAAGAACTAGAGATACGAAACTTTACCCGCTGATGCGCATATTTCCTCCGATGATGAAGTTTGTTGAATCATGTCAATATCTTATCTTATCTTCTCGTTCCCCTGCAGTAGATTTTCGCGGTTTTAAACCACATTGCTTAATATTTTGATCTCAAACTTAACAGATTCGTTTTTGCAATTGGCAAGTTCTTAGAGGGAAATATTCAGGAAAACAATTTTTTTTTTGAGAAAAAAAGGGGCTGTCGGGCAACGTCTCGACTGTAGTACAAAGAAATGCAGACCCAGAAACTACAAATCGAAACAAATTTCGACTCGCCGAATTTTCAAAATAGATATTTTTTCTAAATCTGAATAAGGACAAAAACGTTATTTGCGTATATGGCCTTTTTTGGTGTATATGAATGCATTTTTTACACCTATTTTTTTATTTGATTATTTATTTATTTTTTTGCAAATTGACAAAATATTGCGAAAATCGACGAATATTTCGCTTGTTCATAATGAAATCCCGAAATTTCACGTTTTCCAAAAATATTCTGCCTTCAAAAATATATAAATGTTTGGGAAATGCCGGTTGGCTTATGTCCGGTAAGAACTTTGAAAAGTGTCGGATAGTATACCGCCAAGATGGAAGTTTTATTGTTTTTAATAAGTACAGTAAAGCCTCGATAATAACAAATCGTAGCAACATTTGCCGCTGATACAGTAAAGCAAATCCCAGTTGGCTGCTTTGGAAACTGTCAATTTCACTTGCCCAACTAAAGTTTGAAACATTTTCAGTATTTATCAAAACGTCGAACAGAGAAATTAAATAAATCATAGATACAAAAGTACTAAATAACTTTTCTGAAAAATTTGTATTTTAAATTTTTTGCCAAATTTGCGTTGTTTTTTTTTTTTGGTTTCAAACGTCCGAAACTTCTTTTGCTACCACAATGGATGCAAGTAATGCGCATGGTGACCAGGAGCTAGTTCCGAAGGATGATGCAACAAATCCCAACAAGTGGTTTATCCCAAAAAAAGTCGTGGGCTGCGCTTTTATTATTGGGGCTTTGGGCGTCTTGAGCTACAATTCCATTAAATTTTCCTGGCTGAAGAAAATCACAATGCCGAAAACAGAGGAAGAAGAAGCCGTTTTGTGGGGCATCTACAATTGGCTCAAGACGTTCACATAGTTTTTGCTTCAGCGATAAAGAAATAAATGACGAACGTGGCCACTTACATATTTTCTATTATTTCTTAAAAAACTTGCAATTGGGGGCGAAAAGGTTTTGAGTATTATGGCAAACTACTATGCCAGTAAGAGCTCATTGACCACTCGGCTGATTTAGGGAAACCCAGTCTCCCCCCAGTCTCATCCAAGCGACAAAAACCCGTCACTTGGCGCACTATTCTAAATCTGATTCTCGGTTACTTTGGTTACAAAATTGAATGAAACAAAATCTTAGCCACAATTTAGCTTGGAGCTAAGAGTAATGTCTGCCATTGTTTGGAATTTGAATGTAAGATTATGTTTCGCGGTATTTTGGATGAACATTACCAAGAGCAGCAGGCAATGCACTTTTTTCTGCACCAATCTCCTCCAATTAGGCTCTTGGGATTAGCGATGGTCTATCTGTGCATCCGCGGAAGAATATCCTTCAGTCATCGGCATAGTATCCCATTGCGAATCGAGTGTTTAAAAGTGGCAAAGTTTGTGTTGGATCCCCAAGCTGTGACTGCAATCCGTCGATTAAATAATTAGCTTAGTCAGTCCATGCTCCTGGTAACCCTGAGCATATACAACAATAAATCTATGGCCAAGACTCGGCTAATCTTGTGCTGAATTGATTACAAAGCAGCACTTTCTTGGATAGAGTTGATTGACTCGGGCATAGAAAAACAAACAAATTAATCGCAGACTCAAAGATGTCATATATATCAAGGTCACGACACACACTAGAGCTTGAGAAGATGTACCCAATGAGCAGAAGCAACTCTTGCAGGCTCTAAGCTAGAACTGGCTTCAGATTTTATAGGAAATAGCAGGCTACTTAGAGTGACCCAAAGTTTGAAGATCCAACTATGTACGAGTATATGGAATAAGGTATCGTAGTCAAGACCTCAGCCCATCTGTTCCGCAAAGACGCCACTTATAATGGAATCACAACCCAAAGGCTCTTCAGCCAGATGATGTCCCAAACAGAAAGTATTTTCTTGATGTCTGTTTGTTAATGACATCAGGAAAGGTCGGCAAAGCTTCGGGGTAGCTATGACAGCTATCCCTCTCATGGAAGACCCCTAACAGGATGTTTACTCTGCTTGAAATATACCCATTGAACTAACATATATGTCCCAACAATAGCTTAAGGTAACTTTGGGTAACTTGTCACTCCATATCATATTATTCCATTTAGTAAGCTTTGACTTTCATTGTCATTTTCAATTTAATATTTAGTATTATTTTCTGTAAAAATATCAAGATGCCTTTCGCCGTGGAATTTTCCATAAAAGCACATCGCCGTCACAAGTTTGTCGCTGTAATCCTAGCCCTTATGGGGATTATAATATCGGGTTTGATTATTGGCTGCTCTGAAATAATGGTCTATATGCAGCCCGAGATATTCAAGTGGCTGAATGCCGATTTACCTGAGGGACTTTCCAAGACACTACAAGAACAGAACTCACTTATGAATTGTAAGTATTAAACCAAAGAGTATTATTTTCGGAGGTGCTTTGATTTGACAGTTTTGATTCGACAGTTTTGAACAACACAAAGGACTGCATGTATGAGTTGGGCCTAATAAAGGATAACATTTATAACTTAGGCTTAGTAAAGGACTACATTTATAATTTGGGCTTTTTAAATGGTGTCGTCTGTGTGTTCCTACTCGTAGGTGTGGCCTTGGTAAGTATTGACTGGATACACTTTTTCTTTGTTTTATACGTAAGTTCCTCAATTCGTGCAGAACTACCCTTGGCTAGTTCTGAACAGCATCCTTCTTGGATTTTCGTGTTTACTGGCAGGTTTGTTTGTTGCCGATGAAACGTTTATAGAATCGGATTTAATAGAGTTCTTTATGATAATATGGTCTTTTGCTCTTGCTATTGGTAAGACCTATAAATTATTACTTTATCATGTCTATTTAATTATAATTTATTTAATAGTAATATTTTACGCAATAATTCGTGCCGCTTATATTATGGTGATTGGAATGGGACAACAAAAGCGCCACCGTGAGGCAAATTTCTCCCAAGCAGTAGTTGTTCGGATGCCACGAAACCTCAATAATGGACTCATTCACTAACTCAATTTAATTTCTAGAAAACACATTTGTAAATATACGATATAATTTTAAAATTTAAATATACCGCTGGAGAGTTTCGTATAGAATGTGGGAAAGTCCTAGTTTGTTTATAAATGGAATAGAATAAATCAGGGAGTTAGGATGTGGGGTAGTTGTCATTGAAATGTCGTAAAGTCAGGATACTGACTCTTTTGGCCTCTGCGATCCAGCTTCAGTATTCGAAAGCCCTCCATAATATGAAAGGATCCTACGTATGATGTATCTGTTCAAGTATATGCACAGGAATATATTAATATATTAAATTCATCATCAGCTGCAATTCGGTCGCATATCTAAAGGATCCACCTGCCGAAACAGGATATTTCAACTTGCTAAGGCTTTAAACCACGGAGCAGAAGCTCCAAAATCATATTTTGGTGTCAAAAATACTGCATTTATGGAGTATCCGGCGACAAACTCTGTTCAAAATCTCATTAAAAAAATATTAGAAATGCCATTTAAAAACATTTTTGTTATCGTAACAAAATTTAAATATTAAGAATACGTAAAAAGTGGCCTTGTAGTGGGTTGAGCCCAAAATTCACTTTTCTAAAAATTTCCATGAGGAACTGGTTCTTGACTTGCTTAAAAAATGGTTCATGTCTTGCATAAAATAATAAAATAATTTCCCTTGTAATAAAAAAAGCTAAACGATGAAGTAATCTAAAGGTGCAGGAGCTGTGCTAACAAAGAGCTAGGAAAATATCGGTGTAAATACATATAAAATATAGATGAAAAAAATATGAAATTGGGAGCACGTTAAAAAAGAAAACGACAAAAATTTTTACGTTTTCGTTTCCTTAAGCACGGCTGACATTATTTTATATAATAAATAATTATAAAGCTCTTCTACGGGCCAAGGGGAGCAGAGAAAGCCATTGACAATAAAACTATTGCATTTTTTTTTATTATAACATAGTATAGTTATAGGCGTCAAAATTAGGCATTCCATACAGTTTATACAACACTACGTGAATCAGTTCCCTATGCATTTCAGCAAAGTTACAGCTATTGACAAACATACGAGTAACCAAATCTTCCCCGCTTCTCTCCCAACCCCACTCTGACTTGATCCAAACCAAGATATTGGGCATTCACGTAAATACCTTCAATTAAGCCCGCGGCAAAAGCAACATAATAACTAAACACAATATCTGCTAAGGTCGCGTTGCTGTCAAGTTGCCAAAGGCTCCCAAGGAGCATATTTGATGGTCGGTCCATTATGTCCATAGAGTAATTGTATTGTCTAATTGAATATCCAAGTACCTTGTGTGGGCGTGACAGCGCTGTGATAATTACCCCCATTAGTACTCAATATACAAACTGAGGCTTTACATAACATGGCTTGGAGAAATTTTTGATGGTTAGGCGGTTAATATTTTAAAACGTGGAAGCCCCAGCTGCAAAAAGATTTTTTTTACAGTTTACAAATAGATTTCGGGAATAGTTTAATTTATGATATTTTTTAAAGAAGCCGTTATGAATCAGCTAAAAACGGAAACCATGTGCCTAGTATTAAAATTTTTACAATCAAAGCGGTGCCCGATACTGCGACGATAATAACGTCCCAAGTTTCACAGTGTATGGGAAAGGAATCAATCACAAACAGGATTTTTGCTACCTTGGCAGCAAAATAACTGCAGCAGGCGGTTCATCCGCTGACATCGCCAACCGTATAAACAACGCCCGCGGTGCCTTCGCACTACTAAACAACATCTGGTCATCTAACGCGATATCGGTCAAGACGAAACTTCGGATTTTTAACTCCAACGTAAAATGCGTCCTGTTATATGCTTGCAAGTCCTGGTCGCTTACATCGGTCCTGATCCGGAAACTGCAAACCTTTGTTAACTCGTAAAATCTTAAGGATTTGGTGGCCACGCACCATTTCTAATGCAGAATTACTGAAAGCCACTAATGAGCTTCCTATTGAATTAATAATCAAACGCCGCCGTTTCGGGTGGATCGGGCACACCCTTCGCAAAGACACCTGCGAAATCTGTAGAGCTGCGCTTTCATGCAACCTGCAAGGCGCAAGAAGCCGTGGAAGACCAACAACCTCTTGGCGTCGCAAGGTGGATGCTGACCTTCGGGACTCCCATACAGACTGAAATAGCCTCAAACAACTTGCAAAAAAATCGGTCGGCCTTCAATTCTTTTGTTTTGGCCCTACGCTCCACCCGGAGTTAGATGAACTTATATATATAATAATATGTAAAACGTTAGTTTTGAATTAAAAAATCATTTTATTCAATAAAACATCTAGACAATGAGCGATCTAACTCTAAGTAATGTTAACAATACAAGCTATAAAATCGAACTGAAGAATGCTGCTGCATTGATCAATAATGAAACCTCCGATTCTTGGGTGGTTTCATGGCTTTGTGCTGAGCTGCCTTGGTCCCCATGGATTATGCTGCGCTGGCTTGTTTACAGTATGTTTTTATTTACAAGTCGGCGCTGGCCAAGATTTTGTTTACGCAGCTGCAGACTGTTTATAATTGGGTTGCTTATAATTGTATTGTTTATAATTGTAACGCGATGCCGGCTAAGTGCTGGCGTTGACATATTCTTATTGGTAACTTCAAAGGCGTGGGTGCAGTTGACAATATGGATATGTCACTTTTGTGCTGACGCTGATCATAGTCAAGTGGATGGGGTCTAGCCGCGGAGCGTTGTAAGGGGTCTAGCCGCGGAGCGTTGTAAGGGGTCTAGCCGCGGAGCGTTGTAAGGGGTCTAGCCGCGGAGCGTTGTAAGGGGTCTAGCCGCTGAGCGTTGTAGGGGGTCTGCTGATTCGGTGTCCACTCCGGTGATCGCTGCCAGATGTTTGTAATTGTATGCGCAATGCCGGCAAAGTGCTGGCGTAAGCATAATCGTAACATATTCTTATTGTTAATTTCAAAGGCGTGGGTGTAGTTGACAATATGGATATGTCACTCCCCCAACCTTAGAATTTAGCCTGTCCTCAGGCGGATAGTTTAGGGTACAATACTGGGTTGACTTCGCTTTGTGGGATGTCATTATTTTGTAAATTGCTCGTTGAGCTTATATTTACTTGATCTTTTGATCGTACATACTTGACAATTAGATTACTTGGTAAACTTTTAAACTTATAAATTAAATACAATATTAAACTTATAATTATGATTACAAATGTAGTAATTGTTATTATTTGAAATACTTTATTATCTTTATTGTGTAGTAGTAATATGTCTTTTGTTCTTATGATTTCTATTGATTCCAAACGAGTTATATTGTTACTTATGTAAACATTTTGTGTGTAGTCCAACATTGAATTTGAAATAGAAAATTCGAATATTTGTAATGAACAGTTAAGAATTTTGATAATATTATTTCCTTCTATGAAAACATCTTTATTAATGCAATTCTGGTTAGTTAATGTTTTTGGTAAATTCCAAGTTATTAATATATTAGGTTCAACATAATTTAATTGGTAATTTTTGTATGTCTTTGTAAATTTACATTCTGTAGGTTTTTGTTCAAGTATACCTTTAATACATTCGTTAAATTCCAATTTATTGGTTTGCTTATTATATAGCTTATTATCATATACAAAGTATTTATCTTGAACTTTTTCTGTCAAGATATTATTATTTTTATCCGGAAATGGGACTATTTCAAATATTGGTATGTGAGCGCTATCTCTTGGAATATGGGAAATAATGAAAATTTCATTAGTTTGTAGTTTCAGCCATGTAGAAGTTTTTATGTTTAATAATTTTTCGGAATCTACATGTTTTAAAAAATCTTGCTTCAATAATTTTGGGTTAAAAATTCCTAGTCTTGCTAGTTGCATTCCCATTTCTACATCTTCGATATATTCAGTAAAATGTTGTAAATTAAATATTAATATGTCAATTTGTTGACCCTTTTCCTTATCTTTATTCAACTTATTAATTACTGATTACTGTTTCAATCAGTATGCGTAGAGCCCTGGTCATCCTCTGATAACCTGCAATTATCGTATTTACTCTTGTTAAATATTTTTTTCTTTTTAAACTTTGATTTATAATGCACTATTTTTCTACCTCTATTAGTTTCTTCAAAATGTTTTCTATTAATTTGTTTGATATTACCCGTCTTTCTAAATGGATTAGTTGTTTTATTTTTTACTAACGGTGCTTGTCTAAATTCTGTGGTTATTTCATAGTCGTTTCGATTTTTATTCAATTTTTCAATCTGTTTTACTTTATTAGCTTGCGTATCATATTGGGGTGTTCCTGCATAAATAAAAATGTCTGCTGGTGTTCTGTTTGTCGTATTATGTTTAACTTTATGATTGTAAGTATATAGTATCAACTCAAATTTAGTATATGTGTTCTCAGTATCTGCTTCAGTTGTTATTATTCTTAATTTTTCGTTTATTGTCTTATGAAATCTTTCTATGTCTGATACTCCATTTTTACTTGATGTAATCTCTATTTGTACATCTTCTGAGTTTAACCAAGCTTGCAAAGCTGCGCACATAAATGCTGAATCTTTATCTGCTTTGATAACCTGTGGTTTACCCATTTCGTTAAAAACTTTCATTATCGCTCTTTTTGCTTCTAACCAATCTCTACTTTTTATTTCAATTAATGTTGCGAATTTGGAGTATACATCGATACAGGACAGAAACTGCTGGCCTCCTACCAGATAAAAGTCCATAACATATCTTTCTCGTATGTTAAGTATTTCAGGTGTGATTTCAAATGTTAGCTTAGTATTTCTATGTTCTGTTTTTGCTAAATTGCAAGTTTTGCATTCGTTAATTATATTTTGTATTAGCTTTTGGTAATCTGGATAGTAATATTTTTCTTTAAATAATTTTATTGTTTTTTCAATACCTGGATGTAACAATTCTTTATGTCCTTTCATTATCATTTCTTTAAATTCTGCATAGGTTTGTATATCGATTAATTTTGTGCTCGATTTGATCAATTTTGTAGCATTATTTGGGCCTATGATTTCTAAATATGCCTGATGAAAAACTGGATAGTCCACTTCATTATGGAAATAAACAACACTCCTTTTTGCACAAATATACTCTTTTATCATTTGTTTCGCGGTTTCGACTGTTAATTCTTTATATGTTATTTTTATGTTAAGTTTATGAAAATAATGTTTAGTCTCTACGTTATCTTCATTTCCCTTTATTAGTTCTATCTGTCTGTTATAATAGTTAACTGCTCTTTCGGTTATCGATATATCAAAATGATTATCTTCTTGTGCACTGTGCACTGTAGCATTATTACTTTCAATTTCTTCTCCTAAGAAATTTTCTTCGATTAATTCATTTATCATTAAATTTTCCTCTGTTATATTTTGTTTTAGTTTTTCTTTTTTTTCTTTTGGTTTTTCTTCTTTTCTTGGGGTTTCTTTTGGGATTTCTTTTTCTTTTAGGGTTTCTTTTTCTTTTGGCGTTTCCTTACCTTTTTCTTTTGGGATTTCTTTTTCTTTTTCTATCTTAACCCTAGACAATGCGTCCGCCACGTAGTTTTCTTTACCCGGCAAATATTTAATTTGATAATCGAATTCATTAAGTTTCATCTTCCACCTTTGTAATTTCATGTTAGGTTCTTTCATATTATTTAACCAAACTAATGGTTTGTGATCGCTCAATATCTCAAACTTCCTACCAAAAAGATATGATCGGAAATATTTGGTCGCCCATACTATTGCTAATAATTCTTTTTCTATTGTTGAATAATTAATTTCGTGTTCATTTAAAGTCCTACTTGCATAACAAACGGGTTTATGGTCTTGTGACAAGACGGCTCCTATTGCCATATTGCTTGCGTCTGTAGTGAGTGAGAAAAGCTTATTAAAATCTGGATAGACCAGAATTGGATCTGTGGTGATTAATACTTTCAATTTATCAAAAGCTTCCAGATATTCTTTATCGGTTATTTTGATTATAGCTCCCTTTTTTAATCTCATAGTCAAAGGTTTTGCTATTTTCGCAAAATCTGGTATGAACTTTCTATAAAATCCGCACAGTCCCAAAAATGATTTTATCTGCTTAGTTGTTTTGGGTATGGGGAAATTAACTATTGCGCTTATTTTATTTGGGTTAGGCTTTATGCCTTCTGTGGTAATTATGTGTCCCAAGAATTCTGTTTCCCTCTTCATAAACTCACATTTATCCATCTGTAACTTAAGATTAGCCTGTCTTAACTTTTCTAGAACCCTTCTTAGTGACAACATATGCTCTTCCAATGAAGTGGAAAACACAATTATGTCATCCAAATAAACTAAACAATCCTTATAAATTAGGTCCTCCAACAAATTGTTCATGCAACGCTGGAAGGTTGCTGGGGCATTTGTCAAACCAAAGGGCATACGTAAAAACTCGTAATGACCGTGTTTGGTCGAGAAAGCCGTTTTGGCAATTGAATCCTCATCCATTTGGATTTGATGGAAACCCTTCGCCAAATCTATCGTAGTAAAATACTGGCATCTGCCCAACTTATCTAATATCTCATCTATATTAGGTGTGGGGAACTTGTCCTTAATAGTTATTGCGTTTAATAGTTGATAGTCTATCACCATTCTAAATTTTCGTTTACCCGAAGCATCTCCCTTCTTCGGAACTACATGGAGTGGTGAACAGTAAGGAGAATTCGTCTTTCGAATTATTCTCTGCTTAAGCATATCGCTAGTCTGTTCGTTGACTTCTTCGTCATATATTTGTGGGTATCTATATGGTTTTCTGTAAACCGGGTCCTCGTGCTTTGTCTTGATTTTATGCTTTATAGTACTAGTGAAGGTCAAATTGTCACCCTCTCTATATTGGACATCACGGAATTCGTATATTAATTCTTTCAAACGATCTCTTTCTTCTTGATTCAAATGTTCTATTCTTAGCTCATTACATTCACTTATTTCATTATTCATAGCAAAAAGAAACTCCTCTGTATTTGGGGGCTCTTCTGTATTTGGGGAATCTTTTGTACTCGGGGGCTCTTTTGTATTTGGGGAATCTTTTGTATTTGGGGGCTCTTCTGTATTCGGGGGCTCTTTTGTATTTAGGGAATCTTTTGTATTTGGGGGATCAATCTCCTCAATTTCGATCTCTTCCTCTCGGATGACCTTATAAATGTTTCCTCCCAATTCCACTGTATCGGACTTCCAATCAATATGTCCACTCGCGCCCAACATATACTCGTCGCCTAACAATATATCATAGTAATCCGAAAAATCTTTTATGTAGAACTTCTGCTCGGACGGACAAATCTTACTAGGGGGTAATATTATACTCTTTGTCATGTTTACTATTCCCCCAAAGGTACGAACATTAGAATTCTCGGCAAACTCCTCGGTTCCCGGTATATTGAACTTCATCACACTCGTTGTTGCGCCCGAATCGGCTATGCCCTTCCAGATTTTCCCACATAATTCTATCTTTATATATGGGCTACATTTTTTTCTTCCGAGGCTGGTTGTAGAAAATTTACATCCATCCTCATTTGACCGCTCTGACTTTCCCTTGTTCTTTTGACGGGTCGATTAGCCACTGAATCGCTTGGTTGGTTCCTTTGAACATCATAATTTATTGGATTTTGGCTTCTGCCTTGATTTAATGAATTTCTAAACTCACCAAATGTTGGTGGTTGTGCTCTGTTATTATTATTATTATTATTTCTATTAAATGGATTTGAATTCGGACGATAATTATTATTCGGACTAGGTACATTGTAGTACGTATTTGCATTTGGATGATAACTATTATTCGGACGATAATTATTATTCGGACTATAAAAATGATTTAAATTAGGAGCATTATTTCTTACATGTTGATTCCTGTTAAAATCGCCTCTTGGGTACTGTCCAAGATTATGGCCGTTATTGCTTGCTCTATTGGCTCTAGGGAAACTCTTATTTAATTGCTCACGTTGGCTTTCGAGACTATCATTCTCATACAATCCCTCTTCCTGAGCCGCTCTTTTTAATACCTGACAGTTAATTATATTATACTTAGCCAGAGTCATAAAGACTCTATCTGGCAACTTCTTTTTAATAACATCTTTAATGGCTAGTTGCAGCGCATTATTGTATACTAAGACTAAATTATTCTCGTTGGCTTCCTCCAACGCTAACTTATTTATTATAACATACGACTTTCTCTCCAAGTCGTTTACAAACTTACGTAAACTTCCATGATAATTGGTGCTATACACCTGTCGGATGAGCTCCTCGTACGGCGTGTGGTTCTTGAACTCGTTGATTAGTGCGTCTTTCATCTCTACCCATCCCGCCGCCTGAGTCATCTGGATTACCCTTGATGCCTCACCGAAGACCTGCATCTCCACTGCTGCGTACATCACTTGTTGCTGCCTCTCGTCCTCCGTTGGATAGAGTTGCTGAATGAACTCAACTCTTTTGATAAAGGAGCTCAATGTCTCCGGTGCTCCCTCGAAGATCGGGATCTGTCTGATCTGCTGCAATGCCTGGTTGATATGTATCTCCGACAACGCTCTGGGTGGGTTTGCCATTTTGTTTGTTTTTTTGTTTTTTTTTTTTGCTTGTTTTAACGTTTGTTTTGAAATTTTTTTGTTTTTAAATTTGTATTTATAATTATGTTCCACGGTTTTTCACTTTTATTAAGATTATACCGACCGTATAGGTTTTTTGTTAAAGAAAAGTTTTCTTTCCAATCGCGTAACTAAATTCACGAAAGTTCTTTTGCGGATCTCGATTTTAAAAATTAATTTGATTAATTCGTTATTCGCTGATCATAGATAAAACTAGTTATTTAGTTTCATCTCTCACTGACCAGTACCGTACAACCTATATCAAAAGAAAAACCATTAATCGAGATCCCACCGACCGCGCCAATAATATGTAAAACGTTAGTTTTGAATTAAAAAATCATTTTATTCAATAAAACATCTAGACAATGAGCGATCTAACTCTAAGTAATGTTAACAATACAAGCTATAAAATCGAACTGAAGAATGCTGCTGCATTGATCAATAATGAAACCTCCGATTCTTGGGTGGTTTCATGGCTTTGTGCTGAGCTGCCTTGGTCCCCATGGATTATGCTGCGCTGGCTTGTTTACAGTATGTTTTTATTTACAAGTCGGCGCTGGCCAAGATTTTGTTTACGCAGCTGCAGACTGTTTATAATTGGGTTGCTTATAATTGTATTGTTTATAATTGTAACGCGATGCCGGCTAAGTGCTGGCGTTGACATATTCTTATTGGTAACTTCAAAGGCGTGGGTGCAGTTGACAATATGGATATGTCACTTTTGTGCTGACGCTGATCATAGTCAAGTGGATGGGGTCTAGCCGCGGAGCGTTGTAAGGGGTCTAGCCGCGGAGCGTTGTAAGGGGTCTAGCCGCGGAGCGTTGTAAGGGGTCTAGCCGCGGAGCGTTGTAAGGGGTCTAGCCGCGGAGCGTTGTAGGGGGTCTGCTGATTCGGTGTCCACTCCGGTGATCGCTGCCAGATGTTTGTAATTGTATGCGCAATGCCGGCAAAGTGCTGGCGTAAGCATAATCGTAACATATTCTTATTGTTAATTTCAAAGGCGTGGGTGTAGTTGACAATATGGATATGTCACTATATATAATGGCACCACACGACACTTAATTATCATAAATTAACTAATTTCTTTTAGCTAAATAATTTTAAAAATTTGAAATTAAAAAAAGTTATAGAGAACTATTAACAATATGTTAACGCTCTTCCCTTCCTGACGTATAAATCTGCTCTAGACCAGATCTTAAGACCATGGAACTATTTTATAACAAGAAATTTTTATCTCTTCTCACGAATGGGTTTTGGACTAACTAAGCACGGTGTAGGTGTTGGAGTCGTTGAACTCAACAGCAGAATCTCTACAGCAGGGCGCACAGATGGTAGGCAACGACTGAGATGACAGTTTTAAAAATGAGCTGAAAGGTCCAGAGTTGTGAGCAGACCAATACAAAAATGTACTCCGATGTGAAAAGAATAAAAGCTACCGTTTTAAATTCATGTACTATATATTTTGTGGAATTTGATGTTTTCTAGGGGGTGTGCCTTATTTTACTCAAGTTATTGATATAGGTCTTAGCCTTAGCTGGTTTGGCACTCCTTAGCACTCACTAACATCCAACTCACAGGAGGGAGCACACTCTGAACTGCCTAGTTGTCGCATATCCTGTTGTGCTTGTTGTAGGGACTACGACATTTCCGGTTTTTCAATTCCTGCCATACTCTTTAGGGCGAGCAAGCTGCGTCAAATTTGTCACTTAAGACGTTATAGAACTTGTCGATAGTCTTGTAAAACAAAAATCGATATACATGTTATCGTTAATATACTTTGTAGGCATCATAGTTACCTAAGAATTTATTTTCATTTCTGGAATTGTTTTCAATTCCTAGATTTCATCGAGGTAGTCACATTCTTTAGTGATACTTCACACGAATCAGTACTATTATAAATACTTCTAAAATACTAAAACAAAAAATTTTTTTCCAAACTGAAAATGTTCGACAATTTCTCGTGTTTGTATTGCGCCTTTAAAGCGGGCAACTGGTATCTATTTATAACAGCTCTACTAATAGCCGGATGGGTGACACGTCGTATTTATAAAGGACGTGCTATGTGTGGATCCAAGCCCGGCTCCAGCAGCATGGGGGACGCCAATACCTGCGCCGCCATTAACTCAAGCCCAATCGATATAGATGCCAAGTCCATGACGAGCTCGGGGGAGACCAATACCTGCGCCGCCTTTAACTCAAGCCCAATCAACATAGATACCAAGTGCGTGATAACCTTATTTCTCCGTGACACCATAATATGGTCAAGCTATGAGACTTTGCCCACAAGAGTTAGCTTGGAAAACAATGGCCATACTTTAATTTTGCGCGCCGCCTATGATGAAATCGTTCCTTCCATCAGCGGTGGCGATCTAACGGAGCGTTATTTGCAGGAGATCAGATTTCAGTGGAGTGATGTTGACTCAGAACACACGCTGGATAATATGCGCTATCCCTTGGAAATGCAGTGTGTACACACCCGTGGTTTGGGTTGCGGTTTTGAGCAGACATACCCACGGCGTAAATTAGTCGTAACATATTTTTTCAAATTATCGACTCAGAATAACTGTATGGACAAGTTAACACGACATCTGACAGCAGTGCAGCAGGCCGGAACAACCATTGAGATTCCTGCCTTTCCATTGCGTGATTTGATGATACATTTCTACACGGATTTTTATTGCTGTTTTGGATCTTTGAATGAGCAACCTGTGGAGCGGTATATATGTCGAACAGCATTGGCCATTAGTGAGCAACAGTTAAAAGAATTTCGGCTACTATGCGGACATACGGGCGTACCGATTGAAGGTAATGCAAGTCTCATACAGAATACGTACTATCCGTTCACTTATTTGCATGAAATTACATTACGTCGCAATGAGGATTCTAGTATTGGAAGTTACAGTATTGTTGGTTATAGTTTTAAAAAAGGTAGTATTGAAAATGATAGTACTGAAAATGCGCAGAGTGATTCGGAGTTTTGTGACGAATAAAAATGTTAAAATTATAGTTGAGCGTTTTCACGCGTTAAAAACGGACATTTGTACGTTTTTTTGTAAACATTTTGCGCGATGGCGCAAAAACCAATAAAAATGACACGATGTATCAAGTACTAAAAAAAAGAGAAATTTACTAACTAAAACCGGTTATTAAAAATTATTTTCAGTCAATTATTAATGCTGATAATGAAGTTGAAAGACGGAGCGTAATGAACAAACACAAAAGACTTGAAAATTCTCTGCTTACTGTTCCACTACATAACTCTGCGAATTGAGATGAACTTTTTTGCTATGAAATTTATATTTTTTTAGGCAAAACGGTCAGGAATTAGAACTTGAAAATTATTCTCTCACAAGTCATCGTCTTTTTCGGCTACCCAACAAAACGTATTGTTTGCGCGCGTCACGAACGGACAGCGGTGCGTCAAGTTTCTCTGTCCGTGCGTGACACTTATGAAATAAATACTTTGTTTTTACTGTATTGCTTCATTACAACGGGAAATCAGGTCCTCTTTTTCAATCAGGTTTAGATTTATTGAATTCAAGATGTCAGTAATAAAATTTAGCTAGAAATACAAACCGGAATTTTTTTCTTGGACTGAATAATGGATTGCATAGGATTGTTCACCTTAGAAAAAGACAGTATACTGTGACGTGCAGGGAATGAGGATTAAGACTACTATAGATTTCAATTTTTGGTGGAAGTATATATTATTTGTTTTTTTCTGTACATAATAAATTGTCGAAACATTACTTAAATGAAAAATCTGAGAACCGTACTAACTCATACAGGGTCCGGCACTGGAAGTGTAACCAAATTCAGACCGCTCGCGCAGCTGACGCACGGGCATCAGCTGTCTGTAAGTTAGCTAAATGACAGTTTAGAGTATTGTTTACAAGCGCACGAAAGCATTTTGCCGTGAGTAAACGCGAAAAAAAATCAGTAATGGATTTCAAACGTAATAGAGTAGTTGCATTATATTTAGCTGGAAAATCACAACCAGCGATTGTTCGTGAGCTCGAACACATTAAAGTACATAAAGTTTTCGTTTATCGCACCATAACTCGTTACAATGATACTGGTAGCATCGCAAAACGTCATGGAGCTGGTCATCAAAAGACTGCAACGTCACGTGAGATGGTTCAAAAAGTGAAGAAGCGATTTGAGCGAAATCCCCGACGAAGTGCCAATCAAATGGCGAAAGAACTGAAAATATCTGACCGTAGCATCCGTCGCATACTGAAAAATGATCTCAAGGTCAAGCCTTACAAGATCCAAAAGCCACATGATCTCACACCGGAGCAGCAACAAGTCAGACTTGAGAGAGCGAAGGAGTTGCTTCGCTTGGCCGAAAGCGGTCAATTGCCGAACATTGTGTTTTCTGACGAGAAAATTTTTACAATTGAGTAATTCGTAAACTCTCAAAACGATAGGGTTTACTTGAGGGACCGTTCATACGAGAATTTGAGTCATCGATTGGCCACCAGGAGGCAGCACCCGCCACAGATAATGGTTTGGGCCGCTGTAACCGCAGATGGGCGGTCTCCAATCGTTTTCATCGAGCCTGGCGTCAAGGTTAATGCGCAATATTATCGGGAAAGTATTCTAGAGGTTGCTTTGAAGCCGTGGGCAGACAAACATTTCGGTGGCAGACCATGGACGTTTCAACAGGGCTCGGTACCGTCTCACAAAGCTCGAGTGAACCAAGAATGGCTGAAAAACAACGTTCCGAACTTCATAACGTCCACACAATGGCTCTCGAATTCACCAGACGCGAATCCGATGGATTATTCTCTTTGGGCCATTTTGGAGAACAAGGTCCGAACTAAAAGATACAACGGTCTCGAGGCGCTGAAAAAAGCCATTGTCCACGAGTGGGCCAAAATACCTGCAAGTCACATTCGGGCAGCTTGCGATTCATTTTTGGACCGTCTCAAGGCCATAGTGAAGGCAAAAGGTGGCCATATTGAGCGAAAGTAAATTGTTTCTAAATTTCGTATTATTTTTACACATTTTGTACCTTGAATTGAGTAAAGGTAATTTTCCAAAATGAATTTATGGACTTTTTAATTGGTTACACTTCGAGTGCTGGTCCCTGTATATACAAAAATAACAATTTTCAGTCATTTTGCATTTATTCCCTGACTTTCCTCAAACATATTGTTGAGTGCTTTTCGTCAGGCTCATTTGATTCTTCAGCAACTCTAATAATATAAGGGGCATGGGGAAACACAGCATGGATGCGATGTGTTCGTGGTACTGCATTTATATTTCGCCAGTGTTCTTCAAGATCCGCAGCATTACCATCTGTTTCTTCTTTCGACACAAATTCTATTTGCACTTTCGGACATGACTCGCGTGCAAGCTCAACAAATTCTTGTGCTATGTTCACTGCAGCACCACTTCTAGCGCGCCTCCAAACTGCACCTTTGACAGTTCCTCCTATACCATCAACCACTCCTTTGCCGTGACCGGAAGCAAAAAAATGCCACGACAACTTCACGCCAAAGCGATTTTCCAACAAATCGAGAGTGGCAAAAAGATAATTTTGCTTGAATTGACTGGCTGCTCCATCGGAAAAGATTGTTATTTCGATGACTTTATCATACTTATCAGTGATAAGTTCTAAAAGGCGATCCATGTATTTAAAAACACTTATTTTAACATGATTCAAATCATCAGATACGAATGCAAAATTCTGTGAGGTATCTTTCGAAATCCAAGCGTGTGCCGTGAAAATTGCACACTGCTGGTGACACCAATGAGCGCTTTGAATTTCATTTTGCCTTTTGAAGGTGTAGTTTTCAGCGAAATCTACTTGAAGTGCGATACATTCTCCATACACGTTTGCAGTTGTTCTTTCGAAAAATTGAGCTTGTGTACGATTGATATAAGTGTGCTGAAGAAATGCCTTCAGTTGCTCTTTTAATTTTATGAAACACTCTAAGAGATTCCAAGGCATTATCTCTTTTTGAATAGGTTGCCCCGACCATTGTTCACACTTAGTTAAAATCGCAGTTGGGTTAGTGACTGTAAGGCGTGGATCTAGTTCATCTTTCATCTTTTCATCTTTCCAAAGCATTTCTCACACTGCCCCGTCATGCAAGATTTAATGTTTTGGTCGCAAGTAACAAGCGCTATAAATTCCTTGAAGGTTCGAGTAAGAAAAGTATGCGGATGCATAGCTTCAAGAATGAGTCGAACATTTTCATGATGTTTACATACGCAAACATTTTGCGGCATATCTCCAAAGCTTTGAATTTCGATAGGTTTGAATTTCCAGAACAGAGTGCGACCAATAGAAAAGTTCGGGTGTTCATGGAGAAACATTTGATGTGCTTCAGCAAGGGACATTATTAAATATCTTTTTGGAATATATTGTTTCTTTATACGTCAATCTTGAACTTTGTCCCTTACGATCACTCTATCATGCATATTTAGAGATTGCCAAAAAACCTGATCCGAATTATAAAACTTCTCAACAGCTTATTTTGTTTCTTCATTAGAACCTTTGCGAACTTTTTCTTGGTATGGTGTAGGTAGTGTAGCAAGCTGGAGGCCTGATTCTTTGGCAAGAGCAGCTACGACGACTTTTCTTTTTCGTGGGTTTTCAGGAAGACCTTTTCGGGCTCTCAGTACAGCTTTTGAAAAAGTCTGAGCACATTTATAGGGAGCGATTGAAAATAGTGGTTTCAAAATTTCTGTTTTCTTCAATATAGCTCTTGAAGCTCTCTTTCTGTCAGCATCCTTTCGCGATGATTCTTTCGTTTTGCAGGATCCTGGAGAATATTTTGCCTATATTGTCGCATTCTTGAAGCATTATTTTTTTTGTGAATTTCAGAGTTTTCCTTATGCTTTGATCTTTCCCGGTGTCGTTTCATTCGCTCAGCTGCGGTAAGAGCAGGCTTCTTGGGTGCCATAACTTATTTATTTATTTATTTTTGTGGATTCGTTTGTTTCCTGAGCGGAGAAAACTGTTGGACTTCTTAAAGCTTCTTTAATACATTAATTATATATAATTGTTATTTACCTTATTGAAGAATAGCATTGAGTACACTTATAACAATAGTGATTACATAAGTTTTCTCCGACGCGAAGTAGATAAAAAGCTGAGCAGCACTATACATTATGATCTGCTGCCAGAGCTTTGTTGGTTTTGACCTATTTCTTTTGGGCAGAAACTCCATCTCCTCAAGGATGGTTAAAGAATGCCATAACTACCTCCAAACCCTATCTTCCGGGAACAAAGTCGTATCTGGACACTCAGGAGTAATTGGTAACACGATCACTGACAATCTAGCACGATACGGTGCCTCCACCTGACTACATCTCCTGCGCCGTTTTGTGAAATTGGTTGGTCCACAATCAAAACCATGACAACCAAAAGGGCTGCAGGTGAACATAGGAGATACTGGTTCCGCCTTCCGGGGCTAAGTCAAGCAAAAGTGCTTGTCAAACCTCTGGATGCGATCAAGACAAAAGGTCTTGGCAGAGCTAAAGTTCCTGGTAGCACCTAGCTCGCCCACACTCTGTTGGATACCAAAATTGTCCTATCGGACTCTTAAAAGTGCAGACTCTATCTCAAAGACGATGAAACCACCAGACATATTCTCTGTGTCTGTCCAGTGCTGATATGCGACAGGGCCAGTCACTTGGGAAGGAAACGGATTAGTCCCTTCCATCTTTGGTCAATACCAACAGAAGACATACTGCGGAAAGTCTTTTGCTTTAATTTATGGGCATGGTACAAAAGACCTTTTGGTCGCAGTGCCTCCCCTATTTGTGAGGAACCCTTTCGGAAAAAAAAACGCTCTTCTAGCAATTAAATTTCAACATGTATCTCTCATATGCATTTCGAATTTTTGAAATCTCTTTTTTAGCTCAAGAGTCACAATTTTGCTATCCATAAAAAACGCAAATTTTTTACCATTTGTACCCAACTCAATTATCTTTACTTAAGTTAGTTCTTTTCTTTTTGTAAATCCACAAAAGTAAAATTTTTGGTTTGTCCAACTTTAATAGCATCAAAAATTTTGAATCAGCGTGGAATATTTTATTTGGCTGCCAAGAGCTTATGGATCCAAAATAAAACCCTGCATTAAAATTTGTTCATTCAAGCTGAATGTAAGCGTTATCGTAAACGGAACCGGAACTTGATTACCTGATATAAAGCCCTGCATATACGCCTGGATGCCCATGTGGCATAAGCGTGTGTGTGTGTGTGTGTGTTGCAACCAAGTGTGTGTTTGTTGCAACATCAAATTTGTAATTCAACCTTGAATCGAAAATGCATTGGATGGCAATTCGATTTGGAGCCCGAAATTGCATATCATTGTTAACATGCATCATGGCCGTTTACATTTGTGTGGCACTTACAGTCAGCTTAAAAATTATTCGCACACATTGTAGTTATGATCTTCTTTTGTTAGTGAATAGCAAAAGCAAAGCTGCTTATTTCTGTTTTAGTACGCTGCACAGTGGGCCAAAACTGTTATAAAGGAAGATGCAATTTTTAGAAATAAAATTTTTTACTTATAAGTAAGTTTGTATTTTTTGATATAATTTAATTTAAAAACTCTTTAATCTCTTTTAGGCATAAATTTAACAGATAATAGGTAAATTTAATGAAGACTTAAGAGATTTTGTGTTCTTGAATTCAGAATATTATATTTTTTAAAATTTTTTTTACTACTATCTAGTCTCTATGAAAACTAGCTGCTCCTTTTATTGTTTAATTCATTTTATATAATTTATTGATTGATTTTAGGACAGATTGTAAAAAAAATTGGGAAAAATAAATATATGTATCTATTGTGATAAGTAGTTTCTTTATATACTCATATATACTCATTTTGGCGTGACGTTACACAGCAGCTAGTGGTACTTAAACTTAAATTTACTGAAAAAAAAGAAAATCTCTCTTATTGATTAAGTACAAATATATTTTATTTGTGTATTTTCCAGCACAACGGATTACTAAAACACTAATTTCCACCAATTGCGCAAGTCCTTTAATACAAAATAATGTTTAGTATGATTTTAAATATCCTGACGTTATCATACAAATTTTGTTCCCGTTTCCGAAGCCTATTGCCAAACGATAAATCCACAAAATTTTATAACGTTTTAGCCAGATTTTTAAATTTTGTAAAGAAAATATAAAAAAATTGACTTAATAAATTAGACTTTTAACTTTTCAAGAACTTTAAATGCTTTTCAATAAAATTAAACGTTTTTGTGATTTATTTCATTTTCCAATATGAGTGATTTTTCTCAGGCTAGCAAAGATTTCGATTATCACGCAGCAGAATAATTTTGTCAGGTCTACAGAAAATTTGTATACTTTGTATTGTACGGTACAAAGGGTATATTAAGTTTGTGAAATCCGTAAATGTATGTAACATATAGAAGGAGTCGTCGGAGACACCCCAAAGTTACCAAAAATATGATCAGGGTGACTAGAGAATTCGATATACCCATGTTCGTCTGTCCGTCCGTCCGTCTGTCCGTCTGTCCTTTTGAACGCCTAGATCTCAGACATTAGAAGCCATATTATTCCATTGGAGACAAGTTTATTTTATTTCTTTGATATCGGGGATACATTTATAGCTCCCATAGGGTTGTTTCAGACGACCTTAAAACAAAAATAAAAGTTTTAGATGAATAATACGTTTGTTTATGAAGATATTGTTACCAAATTTGGCATTCGAAAATTTTTTATAGTTCCCAAGCGCTGTACCACATTTGAACAAAATCGGTTGACTATATCATATAGCTCTCATAGGGCCGATCTTCCAAAAAATGTTGAACAAAATTTGTTGTGTTTTGTTTGTAAAGATATTGAAATTAAATTTGCCACTACAATTTTTTTTTTAATTTTTAATTTGATTTAAGATCTTTACATACTTTTTAATAAAATTTAACATTTTTGTGATTCATTTTTAGATTTTTGAATAGGTTTGATTTTTCTCAGGCTAGCAAAACTCTGAGAAGACGGGCACTCATAGCAGGCAGGAGGCGAAGCCCTCTAGTATGACATTTAGGAGTTCCCAAATAGATTTTGAAGGGATTAGCTTTATCACGCAGCAGAATAATTTAGTCAACTTTAGAGAAATTTTGCTTTTAATTTGGTTTCAGTTGGAACGACAGAATGCGGATGCTACTAAGTAGACAGCACTGCCAAGTTTTTCTGCAATAATGCTGGCAATTCCGTATCTTCGAAGACTCATGGTCTTTCACTGTAATGCTTGTCTTTCTAGACTTGGTAAAAGTCACTTTTCTTAGACTTTTTGAAACCACTCATGACATTTTTCTAAATCGATATCAGCTGCAAATATCTTCAAATTAAGCAAGGAGGAGGCCCTCTAGTATGACTTTTAGGTGTTCACAAATAGATTTTAAAGAGATGAGCTTGGTATAATTTGGTCAACTCTGGAGAAAAATTTTTTCTTAATTTTGTTTTAGTTTGGGCGACAGAAAGCAGATTCTACGAAGTAGACTGCATTCCCAAATCTTCTGCAATAATAATGGCAGTTATGTTTCTTCGAAGACTCTTGGCCTTTCATTCTTATCCTTATCTATCTTGATGTGATAGAAGTCACTTTTTTTAATACATTTTTATACCACTCACGACTTTTTTCTTAATCGATATCAGCAGCAAACATCTTCAAAATTAGCCAGTAAATCCAAAACTCCCTCAAATTACGCTTAAATTTTCAAAATTTTTTCTCCAAAAATTTTATGGATCGCTAATTCTTTAAGCTTCCATATTTGACCACCAGATTATCAAATTTAGAATATTATATTTCAAAACTGATCACTTTTTTAATTTATTAGTGAAAATTTTACCATGCTGTCTGAAATCTTTTGAGTCCCACTGTATATTCGTGTATTGTTTTTGTGGGCTTGTTTGTATGTATGTATGAATGTATGTATGTTTGTGTGTCAACAACAATGTGTTAAAATTGGTGCTTTGGCGTGATGTTATGCAAATGGCCGCAAACCTTTGCCAAATGAAATTAGTAAACGTTGCACAAAATGTACAATTCGCGAGGCATTTTGCCGAGAAAGGACAATAATGGACATGCACAGACATGCACACAAACACGCACAACAATACCATTGCAAACATATTTGTGCATTATTTAAGTCGGACATTATTAGAGATCCAATCATTGGACTAACAATGGTAAATCAACAATTTATAACGCTTTATTATTGTCAGTGCCCTTTGTCCCTTGAAATGTTGTACCGCTCCCTAACGTCTGTCTGCAGGTTTTTGTTTACATGCTCCCCACATAAGGTCAACAAAAGCAAAAATTTCACTTCGGTGAATAATACATACATAAAGACATACATATAAATGACGCATAAAGTGTCAGATTCGCCTAGCTTACAGTGAGCGCAGATATAATTTAGACACCTTTATATTTCAAGTAAATTGCTTTGCGACAGATTTAATTAATTAAGGGGCTTTGCTACCTGTATGCTTGTTAAATCATTTTGAGACATTCTCATCTAGTCCGGTCAAATTAGACCAAAAAATAAGGGTAAAGGTACATAAATTAACAGCAAGCTGAAAGTTGGTGTAATTGTTTAAAACATAGTTAAAAATAATATCTGAAAGTTCCCCATCATTCCGAGGTGTGCTAAAATTTTTATTCGAGGTCAAAGGTCAAAAATCTTGAATAAAATTGGTTTTTCGCGATTTTCATCAAAACGGTAACTTTTACTATAAAATTATCTGAGACATAATTGTAGATCATAAAATTCTCTATAAAAAATGTACTTATACTTTTTTTCTTAGATCCACCGTTTCTAATATAAAAGCTGCAGAACAACGTCGTCGAACTTTAGCAACATCTTCATCTTCCGATATTCTATTTGATGAACTTATGACAGTTCCTACCAGAAATTTCTTGCAAATACTCACAACAAATCTTGGTGCATTTCAATATTGAAAGATAAGTTAATTGCCGAAAATATATTGGTTAAACAGGCTAATAACGATGCCGACGTATTGATTATTGAAACAGCTAAAGAGCAATTTAATTTGACAAATACAACTATTGCTTTCATCATAGACTGCTCGATAACCATGTCCGTTGAAGTTCCACAACTTAATTTGTCTGACCGTCTAACAGTAAAATCTCCTTCAGAAAAATTTTCGTAAGCTTCAGGATCTATTAAACTTTGTAATTGTTGTATATCCTGCAAGTAGGTGTACAGACTCTTCCTAATATATTTTATTATGCAAGTTTTCAATTAAACCAGAATCACAACAGACATGTGGAATAGTCCTACTGGGGAAACCACGTTAAAAATAACGCTCTAAGTACACTACCTTATAGGTGGCGTGGAAACGTGTGCATATTATGTCGTTTACAACTTTACAATTATTTGACTCGCTATATCTCAGAAACGGTGGATCTAAGAAAAAAAGTATAAGTACATTTTTATAGAGAATTTTATGATCTACAATTATGTCTCAGATAATTTTATGGTAAAACTTACCGTTTTGATGAAAATCGCGAAAAACCAATTTTATTCAAGATTTTTGCCCTTTGACCTCGAATAAAAATTTTAGCACACCTCGGAATGATGGGGAACTTTCAGATATTATTTTTAACTATGTTTTAAACAATTACACCAACTTTCAGCTTGCTGTTAATTTATGTAACTTCAAATGTCTAATTTGACCGGACTAATCATGGTATAATTTTCTTATTTTTCAGAGTTTTACTCTATTGAGAATGGTACAGTTGCGCCTGCTTCACTTTGAAATACGCTGATACTATAGGGTAGGCCATATGTTGCTCTGTTTGTTAGTTGAATTTTATTCGCATATTTGCCAACTTTGAGACTACTCATTTATTTAAGGAAAATAGGATTGCACCGTAAGCGAACATCGTTATTTTCGATGTTTTTTGTAGAAAACTAATCAACTGATAATGGTCCGTATAGCGTCACTTGAATCTTTGGACCAGTTTATTCCAAATTATTTACACTGCAGTTATGTTCCAGTAAAATACGTCTAAAAACTACAATATAAATAAACTTAAAAAGGGAAGTCCCTAACCTAATGTTTTTTTCTAGACTGTATTGTTTCAAAACCGTATAAAAACAGAATTGGGTGTATTGTGTCGATATATTGGGAAGGAAGTCAAAATACATTCATTTTGTCTATAATTTTTAATCCCATTAAATAAGCCTGATAGCAAATAAAAAATAGGGAGGGGTGGCCACTGCGACGAAGAGTTCTTTTATACCATACCCATAAATTACGGCAAAAGACTTTCCGCTTTCCGCATGAATAGCAGAAGGTCTTTTGTTGGAATTGACCTGAGATGGAAGAGACTAGTCCGCTCCTTTCCCATGTGACAGCTGTCACAGAGAATATGTCTCGTGGTTTCATCGTCTTCTAGACAGAGCCTGCACTCTGAAGAGTCCGATAGGCCAATTTTCTGTAGATGGTATCTAACAAAGTGTGGGCCAGATAGGTGCTACCAGGAGCTTCAGGTCCGCTCTGCCAAGACCTTTTGTCTTGATCGCATCCAGAGGTTTGACAAGCATTTTTGTTTCACGAAGCCCCGGAAGGGAGAACCAGTATCTCATATGTTTTCCTGCAGCGCATTTGTTTATCATGGTTTTGATTGTGGACCAACCAATATCACAAAACGGCGCATGAGATGTAGTCAGTGTGGAGGCACCCTATCGTGCTAGATCGTCAGCGATCGAGTTACCATCCAGTCCTGAATGTCCTGGTACCCAACATAGCACGACTTTGTTCCGGGCGGACAGGGTTTGGAGGTAATTATGGCATTCTTTAACCATTCTGGAGAAGATGCTCCAGGATGACAATGCCCTAATATCAGCTAGGCTATCTGAAAAAAAATCATATGTTTGCTCCACTAGTTCCCTTGAGAAAGATGCTAAGGGAGCAGATCTCTATGACATGAATCTCCGCTTGAAAGACGCTGGGCCAGATGCCCATTGCGGTAGAGATTCTGGTGTCGGGTCCAACGACTCCAACACCTACACCCTGCTCTGTTTTGGACCCATCCGTGAACCATTGTTGCCCTCGGGGGTTTCCACAGGGGCTGCCATCGGCCCAAGTCTCGCGACTTGAGAGAAGAGATCTAAATTTCTTGGTATGAAAAAGTTCTGTGATCATAAGATCTGATCTAGAGCAAATCGATAGGTCAGGAAGGGAATATATAAGTGTTGGTGCTAGATACGCTGTGGCCTTTTAAATTTCTACCGATTTTTTTGTGCTTTAAAAATTAAGTCAAGAAGATTATTTAAAATGTTAGTGGGAAGCCTTAAATGCATATATTGAACGGTGTTGTAGAAAACACTGCGAAGTGTGGGGCAGCGTTTTAAAAAATGTCAATGTGATTTTGTTCATTAGGTCCCCACAAAGCTACCTACAAAATTTGATCAATAGTGTAGCCTTAATTAAGCAAGCTCTCTTGCGTTACTGTTGAATAAAATAACTAACTACCGTCAATAAATTAATTAAAGTTTGTTTAAAATAAAACTTTATAAAAATGAATATTGTTCAAAATATGAATACAATCAAACCTGTTTTTGTACCTAAAAAAAGGACTCATAAAAATCCTTCCAAATCGGCACGCGTAGCTTTAAATAAATATTTTTCAAAAAAAAAATTAAGGGTTATATTTTTATTATTCAGAAAATAATTCAAAAACCTGATTATTCTGATATACAAAAAAAAATGCACATGTGAAAATTTTTAAATATTTTATTTACATTTCTAATTATTCTACACACCCAATTTGTTAAGCATAAGAAAAAATTCACATAAAGGTTTAGATTTTTAAAAACCTATGAAACACTGATAATTAAATATTGTCAACATAAAAATAATAAAATAAAATAGTTTTGTATGATTTAGGAATTTAAAAAATACAAACAAAACGTAAATGCTCTGAGTTCTTACATTAGAATTTCTAAACGGGTCTTACTAATTTTATAAAAAAATTTTAAATACTTAACAAAAATTATAAATAATAAAAGAAAACAAAAAATTCCAACATACTCTTCCCATACCGGGAATTGAACCCGGGCCTCCCGGTGAGAGCCGGGTATCTAACCACTAGACAATATGGGATATGTCTCAACGCTTGACAAAAGTATTAGTAATGTTAATAGCACGTCAACAGAATCTCTTAATTTTTTTTAATCTATTTATAGTTTGAAGGAATTCTATGTGCTCTCTAAAGAACGAGAAGAAAGTGCTTGCTGGAAAATGCACAAAACGACATAGAAAGTAAGTAAAAGTGAATACGAGTTTTTCATATTTCGAAAGCAAGAGTGAGTAATCATTTGTTCATCATTTGATATTTTGGACTGAGGAGCAAAAAACTGGAAGCTTTCCTTTCTGGTTTCTTTACAGCACATATATGTAGAGCATCTCGAAACTATAAATAGATTAAACACAACAAAAGTTTTTTTTTGTCATCGAACTTGACACTATTAATAATTTTGTCAGCCAGTTAGGCATATCCCATATTGTCTAGTGGTTAGGATACCCGGCTCTCACCCGGAGGCGGGTTCAATTCCCGGTATGGGAAACAAGTTGGATACTTTCTTTTTTTTATTATTTATAATTTTTTATTTATGCATTTAAAAAACATTAATTCGTCTCGGGTTCAATTCCCTATATGGCTATATAATTCGAAAATTCTTCTTTTTTAATCATTTTGTAACTGGTAAATGGCTGTAGCAATTTTTATGAAGATTATTGTATTAGATTTCGATGCAATCCTTTAGTGCTTTGGTCTGGAAACCATTCGCTTTGATGAACTTCATTACAAAACGAAAAATGTCATATATTGGGTCGTTCACTAAGTAAATTCGTTTGATGACTACAGCTGATCTTATTAATTTTTTTCGCAACCAACTTTACACTTAACCGCTTAACTTTTATTTATTTGAACAGTTGATTTAGTAACGCTTTTTTGTAATAAATGTTAATACATTTTTGGAATAGCTTTTGTTTGGTGCCCTATCAAAGATGGAAGTTGGAAAACAAAATTTTCGGCATATTTTACTGTTTTACTATCAAAAGGGCAGAAAGCAGTTCATGCAAGGCGAAAATTATGTGATGTGTATGGAGAAGATGTGTTGACCGAACGCCAATGCCAAAATTGGTTTGCAAAATTTCGTTCCGGCAATTTCGATCTTAAGGATGCACCACGTCTTGGAAGGCCTCTTGAAGCCGATGTGGATAAAATAAAGTCGTTGGTCTATGCAAATCATCGAATAACAACTCGAGAGATTGCTGAAAGATTAAATTTGTCTAACGCGACCGTTCATAAGCACATAAAACGCCTGGGATCAATTTCGAAACTTAACATATGGGTTCCTCATATTTTTACAGAACGAAATTTGCTTCGTCGCATTAACTACTGTGATTTGCCTATTAAACGTCATAGAAGTGATCCATTTTCGAAGCGCGTGAATTGGGTTGTTTACAAGAATGTAAACCGCAAGAGATCATGGTCTAATGGATTAACCAGCTCAAATCACTTCGAAGGCCTATAGTCACAAAAAAAGGTTATGTTGTCTGTTTGGTGGGATTTCGAAGGGATCGATTATTTTGAGCTTTTGCCCGACAATACCACGATTAATTCTTAAGTGTATTGTGATCAGCTGGACAAATTGAGTGATGCACTCAAACAGAAGAAGCCAGAATTGCTCAATAGCAAAGGTGCAATGTTGCACCAGGATAATGCGAGACCTCAAACAAGTTTGTTGAGTCGCCAAAAGCTTTTACAGCTGAATGGGATGTGCTACTACACCCACCATATTCTCCAGACTTAGCACTTTGGGACTAATACTTGTTCCGGTCTCTGCAAAATTTTTTGGCTGGGAGAACCTTTACCTCAAATCAGATGTGAAAAACCACTTGGACCAATTTTTTGCCTACAAGGATTAAAAATTTTATGAGCGTGAAATCAATCTCTTGCCCGAAAGATAGCAAAAGGTATTATATCAAAATGGAGAATATATTTTATTTTATTTATTTATATAAAGCTAGCTTATATTTAAAAATAAAAACTAACAGTTAAATGTAACAAGCCGTGACTTGTTAAAATAAAAAAATAATATTAAAATCTTTTACCTTAATACCTCAGTGTAGCGCGTGGAATGAATGAATTAATGAATGAATGTGAAATTGAATGTAAGTATTATTTTTTTTTTTCTTTTTTTTTAATGTAAATAAATTAGTTTTAACATATTCATTATAATAATCATAGAAAAAAAAATTAATATGTTTTTTTGCTAATTGAACGACAAGAAAATTCGTTTTTGTGGTTTGTTAGGTGATCTGGAGTTGTAGTTGTTGTTTTAGAAGCATGGCAAGCGTTTAACAGACAAAATATTCGGTACAGGAGTGTTCCAGTTTTTTTCTTAGCACTTTACACCAACTGGCAATGCATAGTTGCAGCTAAAGATATGCCTGAGATAAATGATTATATGTGCATTATTAAATACAATTAAAAGTACTCCAAAAATACGACATTTAGTATCAAGTTCCACAAATTAGTTCTAATTAAAGGTGCAGTGCTGTACCTTTTAGCTGTCATCCTTGATTTTCGTTGGCACAAAAACAGTCTTTATTATTTAGCTACGCTTGTAATTCTCAATCAATTTAAGCAGCCACAACAATTAATTGTATTTCTTTGTATGTCTTTTAATATTTATTGCAATATCTGTGAAAAAGCACTAACAAACTTGGTTATATCAAAAGTTTGTAGTTGATCATACGAGCCCCGACCACTATTAATTCGTACGGCAACCTTTTTTACCCATA
>JBAMAX010000273.1:0-16257 GCA_037043745.1 Chymomyza amoena
TGCCGGTAGGAGGCACGTATGTGCAAGAGGCGCTTATCTTCAATGCTGCTAACTTAAAATATTTCATATAAAATTGACTTTCAGTGCAACAAAAAGCGAATTTGAGGCACTTATCTTGACGATGCAGCTAAGTGTCGAGGCAGCTAAGCAAATTATACTGTATATTTTTCCCAGGCAGCCCTAGAATGTATGCTATGATTTTTATAAAGCATGTGCAATGCTGTATAAATATACGTTTCCTCAAATTATTTATCAAAAGACGGCTCATTTACCAATTTGATTTTATTTGATAATGGTATAGGATATTCTTAAGATGGCCAAACTAGAAAAATACGCGTTGGATTTTCCAACTGTTTTTTTACAAATATTAAGCAAAAGTTTTTAGTTTTAGTTGGCAGAAAAATTAAAAATTATAAAACATCAAAAAACAACTTAATACAATGAAGTACGAAATAAGAATGAATTATTACAGGCTTGGCAAAGCTGCTTTTATAGGCACAGCACATCGATAGTGATGTTGAAAGCAGAATGAGAAGCGATTACTTATCGAAGTATCACTTTATGCGATAACAATTAAGAAGAAGAAGCGGTTACTTATCCAAGCGCCAATTGGTGCGATAGTTGTCAAATTAACGTACTTGATTTTTTATACTTCGAATATATAAAATTCTTAATTTATATTATTAGCTATTAGTTATTATTAAATCTATTCTTGTGTTTACTTTATGATGTTTCTGCTTGCCATACTAAAAATTTATATTCAAAGCAAATATTTACATTTAAATAGTAGGAGCAGTATAAAATGAAGTATTTACTTAAAAAATGTAAAAGTCATATTATTGTGGTAATTAACTAAATTTTAATAAACATTATTGCTGAGATTTGATGAAGGCCTAAAGTAATTATTAACAATTTTCGAATTTAATTTCCAACATTTCGCTTCTACGAATGTTTATCTTGTTAAAGCGTATATGGGACTAACCTGTTCTGATTAAAACTAGCTTTAATTTAAAGTAATTTCTATCCTCAAAGTTTCAGCTCATAAAAGATAGAGTAAGTTATAAACAATTTATTTGTAAATGCTGCAAGAATTCTCTTTACACAAATTTGATTTAACGCGATTCAAAAAAAAATATGTAAAAATCCTTCTATTAATATGTTAATTTACGCGATTTAATTTGAAGTAGCGCGATTTAAAAAATCCTCAATTATTTTAAGTAAAAAATAATACCTTAAACTATAAAAATAATTTAAAGAACAATTAACTGTTATAGATATTTGTACAGTTTAAAAAAAGCAGATAGAAAATGTTTTTAGTTGCGGAAATACCATAAGTTGTTTTTTCTTGTATTATTACTCCATTGGCTTTTAATGTAATTATTACATTATTAACAATTATTCCTCTGCAAATTGTATAAAATCAAGTTAAATAACGACGTCTTTTAATTTCGTTAAAATTGCCATCCATGGGAAACTCCAATCAGATTCTTGTAAAAAGATTCAAATTAAACCGCGTATAAATATATATAAAGTGAACACCCCAAATCGCGAACAAATTTTTTTGTGCATTGTCTACTCCAAAACTTGAAGAAGGCTAAAAAGTTCTATAACATGAACAATACAACTTTTAATATTTGCATGTTATTTGCATTAAGCTTAAAAATTCTGATCTTGGATAGTGAGTTATGTTTTATTTGGAATTTGGGTTAGCATGGAGCGTATTGAGTTGTAAAAAACCTGTGTGCTTGAAATAAAAAGCTAAAATTTTCGGTTTTTTACGAAACGAATCGAGTTTGATGTGCTTAGTGAAAGAATACAATGTTGTTAAGTCAACAATTTGTGGCATTAAAAAAACTTTATTGGGCCTGAAAAAGACAAACGTTCTGCACAATATAGGTTGGTTTATTCGAATGCAGGAAAAAGTAATAACACTGCATTCAAACTTAAGGGAACGTGAAAGTAATTTCCACCCTAGTGATAAATGGCTTTAAGAATTTAAAAACAGATTCTTCGTTCAACTTCCTCAAAAATCAAGTGAAAAACTTTCTTCGCAGCCTCAACTAGTGGAACCATTTAAAGAGAAACGCCAAACAAAATTAGATACATCTTCCCATTTTTGTCAAACATGTAAACACCCTCAGTGTGACTTAGTCTAAACTTGGCATAACAGTCATATTCACGCACTCACACACTCACTCAGTCACACAGATACACGCACACTTGGGCCTGCCTTGAAGCATGCTCCAACGACTTTCAAGTGCCCTTGCGTCAGCTGACTGCCGCTTTGACTTATCAAACAAAAATAATGCCATTTGGCACTTGGCGACACTATGTGCTACACCACAGCAATAACCTCCTGCATCCTAAGTCTAACCTGCTCCAGCACATCACCTTGTCCTCTGCCCCGCCCTGCCACTTGTCAGTCCAACAAGATTTGAGGCGCAAGGAAGCAGCAACAACAACTACAGCCCCATGGAAAATCTTTTAATGAGAGCAGCTTAGATGCATAATTATCTGCAGACGCAACATGTGTGGAAACGGATTTATGTGAAAGTTGTACTTTTTTTATAATTTTGACATTTTTCATTTGGCAGACATCTTATCACACGAGTTGAAATAAATGTTGCCTACTTTTCAGGGCTCAAGCACACAACGGTCTGCTAAAGCTCCAGTTCTTGCAGCATTTACAAATAAATTATTTATAATTTTATATAACTTTTTAAGACTTGTTAGCCATGAGATAGGAGCTACTTTCAAATTAAAGCTAATTTTGATGAGAACAGCTTAGTCCTTATTATACGTTTAATAAGACTAATAGCCGAAGAAGCAAAATGTTTGAAATTAAATTCGAAGATTATAAATAATTACTTTAGGCCTTCAGCAAATCCTAGCACTGTTTAAATAACGTTTATGCAGTATGAATAAGAATACTTAAACTACTAATTATATGTAAATATTTGCTTGGAATAAATATTTTTGGTAAAGCTATCAAATCAAATTAATGTGAACACAAGAATATAGTTACTAATCAACAATAACTATTAATTTATTTTTAATGGAAATCTGTTGAATTAAATAAACAATTTTATATAATCAGGGTATTCAAAAATGGCGTACGTTTATTTGAAAACTATCGCACAAAATGGCGCTTCGATAAGTAGCCGCTTCAATAAGTAACCGCTTCTCAAACTACTTTGAGCATCACTATCGGTTAGCTGTGCCTATAAAAGCAGCTCTGCGAAGCCTGTGATAATTCATTCTTATTTCGTATTTCAATATATAAAGTTGTTTTCTGTAGTTTTTTGATTTTTATATTTTTTCCAACTAAAGCTTAAAGATGGAAAATCCAAACCACATTTGCACCAACAAATTTGAATGATTTCAAACTAGCCATTCGATTAATAGTCGAGGCTATTTAAGTTCTATTATTTCTAAGCGCACATTATATTTAATTATCTTTCAAATAAAACAAGAAAAAATAAATCTCTTGAATTAATGCAAAAAAAGGATGGAAAATCCAAATCAAATTTATTTCTTTTTTATATATACGAGGTGGCTGATGGAGGGTGATACCAAAAAAGTAAAACGAACAAATTTGAATGATTTAAAACAAGCCATTCGAACAACAGTTGAGGCCATTTAAGTTCCATTATTTCTAAGGCACATTATATTTAACTATCTTTCAAATGAAATAAGAAAAAATAAATCTCGTGAATTAATCATAAAGTTTTTAGAGGTTCTTAATGTAGCAATATTCATCAGCCACTGTGTAAGTTAACACTTGGCTCTATCAATGTGCTAATTGGGCACTGGGTTCTTGCACTAATGCAAGAGCTTTCAAAGCTGTCCAGCACATCTCTTCATTTAAAGCATCTTTGAAAGAATATAATTTGTATACTAACAATATAGGTATATGAAAAATGATTAAACTATTATTTTTTAACTAGGTCAAATCAAAAAAAAAATTTTTTATTGTCCACATTTCAGTTAATTTTTCTTTAAAACTATTCTCATTTAGTATAAGTCATAGAAAATTTCTTTCACTTCCCTACAAGAGGCTGGAGAACTGAACTGGGGACGATGTTCTGCGTGCAGGCGCAGACAAGAGCCGACATTTTGAATTTCGTCGAGACAAAATTGTCCAATTATTGTACAATACAAATTGTATTAACAAAACAACACAGGAAGTTTGTATGCCTTTTCATCATGCCACAAATAATTCCCAAACTTCGCCTTCTTTTCGGAAAAATTTAAAACAATTTAATTGAATAATTTCATTAACTTGAGATCTTTTTTTCTCTAAGAAAAATTATATTTTGTTGTTAGAAACAATAGTCTTTATTTAAAAATTTGTAAGTTTTACAAATATTCTTTAAATATGCCATATATTTTAAAAATTGCAATTATTAAATTTAATATAATAATTTAAATATACGAATATTTATCTTATGTGTTTGTGTACAAGTCTTTGACCTTATGACGTCACGTGTGTTCGTAATGCACACATTTCCTCCTTATGTTTTTTTTAACTTTTTGTCGTTACAACTACTTAAAATCGCTTAAAGTCAACCTAACGTTCAGTAACTATGAATGCTCGGGCTAATCATTCGCTTTGGGCCAACTTCATGTAATTGGCTAAGGATTTTTACAAGGTAGAAAGTTAATCTAAAGTAACAAATGAGATTAGACTGACTTGGTGTCTGGCTTCTCAGGCTTTGTGTTTATAATTCACAACTTGTTCAAACAAATATTGCCTTAAGTATCTAGATTCATTCTAAATTTTTTATTGTGATAATTTGTAGTTTTTTATAATATGTTATATTTACTGTGCTGATTTATATTTTATACGATGTTTTATTTATTGTGGTGATTATATGTTATCCTTATGAGGTTTGTGTAGGGCGAATGAGTATAATATTTTGTATTGATGGATTTATTGACAATAAGTTTAAAAACGAAAATTGGACCGCATTTCGGTATATGAATAACCCTTAATTTATTTATTTATTTTTTTTTTTCGAACTGTGATAATTCCATGAATTGTGTTTTTTTTGCGGCTTTGACGTATTCTACATTCCATTGCTTCCAAGTTTCGGGTTTTGATCTCTATATCTCGATCTATATTCAGGCTTTCAAATGCGGCCTGCAGCAATTTAAAGTTCTTCATGTGCTCGAATTCTAGATTGGTACAGAAGTGCACTTTGTGAATGAGCCAAGGCCTGAGGGAACTGGCTGTGCAGGAGCTGGCAGTATATGGCTCCAGTGCTCAGCTGATCCAGATTTGCAATGTTGCAACAAAGAGTCTGGTTGACCCACTTTAGTAGCGCAGGCTTGGGCACAATTCCTTTTGTTCTCATCACGACATTTACAGCTCGTTTTTTGTTCTCCTCCATTTTGTCCAAAAGAATCAAAAAAATAATAATACAAATTTGGAAAAAATTTAAAATTAAAATTTAAAAAAAGTTTTTAAAAAAATTCCATTTTATTTTTTTTAAATCTAATATTTTATCTGTCATGGTAAAACAAATTCGCTTCAATATCTTTATTTCTTTAGAAGATATGGCTTATCAAAAAATAGTCCAAAAATGAGAAAACCGATGTTCAGTTATCGATAACTCGATAAATAATCGGAATTTTGCAATAAAATTGGGCGTGGTTTCTAATGGCTAGCAGCTCTACCAACTGTGTAAAAATCATCAAAATCGGAGAAGGTCACCAAAAAATTGGCCCGCTCCACTTATTTTCGCCGATATATATATTTATATATACATGTACTTCCATCAAAAATTGAAATCTATGGTAGTTTTAATCCTCATTCCGTGCACGTCATAGTACACTGTCTTTTTCTTAGGTGAACAATCTAATGCATTCGATATTCAGTCCAAGAAAAAAATTCCGCTGTGTATTTTTGGCTAAATACTAAATATGTTACTGACATCTTAAATTCAATTAATCTCAACCTGATTGCAAAAAAAGAACTGAATTCCCGTTGTAATGAAGCAACACAGTAAAAACACAGAATTTATATCACAAGTGTCCGTCCGTCACGATTCGCTGTCCGTCTGTCACGCACGCAATGCAATACGTTTTGTTGAATAGCCGAAAAAAACGATAACTTGTGAGAGAATCATTTGCAAATTCTGATTTCTGACCCTTTTACCTAAAAAAAGTTCATCTTAATTCGCAGAGTTATGAAGTAGAACAGTAAGCATGGAATATTCATGTATTTTGTGTCCGTCCGTCACGCTCCGTCTTTCAACGTCCTTATCAGCATTAATAATTGACCTAAATAATTTTTAAAAACCGGGTTTAGTTAGAAAATTTCTCCCTCTTTTTTTTATCGCTTGATTCATCGTGTCAGTTTTATTGACGAATGTCTGTCGTCACGCGTGAAAACGCTCTGGTACAGTGCTTAAAACTCATAAAAAAACTCAAAAGTGCCAATTTTGTTTACGATATCTTCATAGCCAAACGGATCTTACAGAATCTGGTCCAAAAATTAATTTTTTGGAACCTTAAAAAATAAGAAGAGTGCTTAATTTGGGAACGATATCTTAACTATTTAGTTAGTAAAATGAAAAAAATTTGAATTATTTGCGATAACTTCGGGTAATGCTTTATGCAAATTAATGAATGTGTATAAAATCGTTATGTCAAGAATCATAAAGTTGGAATAAGAGTTGCTATCCCATCTACTTAATAAATTATTATATGTATTTTACCAAAAAAATGCCTTGGGACCCATGACGATTTCATAACGAAAACTGAACATCGTGAAAAATCCTTTCCTTAGAGGCAGTTCCATTAATAAAAAAAAAATTCAAATTGAAAAATCATTTTACTACGTTTGATATTTTAATAATGTTTTTATGTATTATTATAAGGCCAAAGTTAAGGAAGTTTTGACTTTTAAAATCAAAAAACCTAGTTCAAGATTGGCAGTCTTAAATCGGTAATAAAAAAAAATCAAAATGGAACGACCAAAAATTTTAACAAAAAAAATGTGTATATTTAAATATATATTAAAATTGACACGGGCTTAACACAATTCAACACATCGCATAGTTCCAATGTAATGCTGCAAAAGGAAGCCACCATAGCTTCACGACAAGGCAATGGAATCTGTTTGGTCTGCTCTAAGAAGCCTTTGCTAATAGGCGACAGTTTCATCATAGGGTTTTAACGCTCGTCCAACAGATTGTAACTCAGAAGCAGCCGAGCTTCTGGTACGTGTCGTCATTAAGCTTGTGACGACGAATAATGATCCGCAAAAAGGAAACCTGGAAGTCATACTCAATGGCTTGAGCAGATCACAAAAAATTCGATTAACTATAAGCGCAGCAAAGTCGAAGCCTATAACTCTTAATCTATGTTATCGAATCGAGCTTCAAATAGTGATTTCAGCACAATATACAAATTTTTTTTTTCTCTAGACCCTAGAAACTGAAAAGCCAAAATACCAAAAATATCTTCTAATGTAATAAGTTTTTAATAAAACAAAATATTAAAAAATATTAAATACGAAATGAGACAAATGTACAAGCAAGAAAAAAAAAATGTTTTTTTCTTCCTTTAGAAAATTAATTAAAAGTACTATAAATTTTTGTAATATTTTATAGAGTACATTGTTCTTCTTTTAATGGTCAAAAGCAATAGACCATACCCCGAAAGATACGTAGTTTAGGGTTCGGAATTATCGGGGCAAATGATTATGCATATGACGTATCGCAAGGAATGGTTCGAGAGGCACAAGAAATATGAGTAACCAAAGAAGGAACGAATATCTGTTATGCTAATGTAAGGAACGAATAACAATGCTAAAAAAAAGTTTTAAAATTATATCCCTTAAAAGTTTCATTAAAATCTAATAAATTTTTATAATAGTCAAAAAAATATATTTATTAAGTAGGCAGATGAAAAAAAAAAACATTGCTTAACAAACGACTTTTTAATTGTTTCCGCAACGCTTTGTTTAAAAACTTAAATTTTGCAAAAATAAAATGTTTTTTCGTTATGCATCGAACTGCACCATTTATTTTCCAAAATCGCTGGGAACAGATTCCTGTACCTTATCCAGCTATACATTTAAAAAAGTTTAAATTGAAAAAATTAAAGCTTAATTAAAAAATATAATGAATATAAATAGCTGATTGCCGTTGCTGATTAAAAGTATCATGCAATTTTACCTTTTCGCCTCTTTGCTAAGGTTGCTTACGTCGTTACTCGGGTATTCTTGCCCTTAGGCATTTATTCCTGATCAAGAGAGCACTTCAAATATAATTTAATTATGGAATTGAAGTGAAATAATCTGCATTTGCAGGCTTATTATCAAATTTATAACGAATTCCGATATTTGGTTTATTTTTGAGGTGATTCCACATTAATAAAAGCAGAATAAAAAAAAAAATAGGTTAAATGGATTGTTTTGAAGAAAAACAAAAATTCTGTTTTCATTTCCTTAATTTTTTACGCTTTCATTTAACGTGATTTTAAAAAATTCTCAATTATTGTTAGTAAATAATAACACCTTAAACTCAAAACATTTTGAAGAAAAAACTACTGCTATACATACGAGGGGTATTCAAAAAGTAAGTTTCCCTGGTCTGGCGTTTCTCTTGTGCACCATCTAGCGGCCTCGCACTGAACACAACATCAGTGTTGAGTCTATCGATAAGAGCGGCACTGGCATTGGTGACGGAAAATAGTTTTTTCAGCAGTATAAACACAACAACCATGGAGCTACCATTGCAAAACGTGTCCAATTGTGAATTGCGTTAGGTGTTTTGTTGGTTGATTTTTTGGAACCTGGTACAACAATCAATGCGGATCGTTACTGCGAAGTTTTAAATAAGCTTAAAATGCCATCAGACGAAAACGTCCAGGAAAATTATCCAAAAAAATCGTACTCTTTCATGATAATGCACGGCCTCATTCTGCTCAAAAAACGAGAACTTTATTGGAAAAATTCAAATGGGAAATTTTCGATCACCCACCCTACTCTCCGGATCTCGCACCAAGTGGGCAGCATTTTGTTTCAAACGAAGAAGTCCAAACATCTGTCAAATTATGGCTCCAAAAACAGGACACGTCTTTTTTTAAAGAAGGTTTGCATAAACTCTATAACAGATACGAAAAATGTATTCAAGTCGAAGGTGACTATGTAGAAAAATAGTTTGTGAGTCAAATAATTAATAAATATTAATTTTGCAACCTAAAAATTTTTTTGTACTTCATTTTAAAATTAGGGAAACTTCGTTTTTGAATACCCCTCGTATATATAAGATTATAATTAATTATATCTTGAAAATAGTACATTGTAATATTTTAAAACTGTACAGAAAATGTTAATGAACAACTGTATACTAAAATATTGTTAAAAGAAACAATTAATTATATCTATAATATTTAAAAAGAATACACAAAATGTTAGTTAATAAAAATTATATGCAGAAAATTAAATATTTATAAAAATCGTTTCCCCATTTCTTACCATTATGGGTGCGTTTTTTATATAGCTTATGTGCCTAGATTAAGATAAATTAGTTTAAAAAAAAGGGTTAACTTGCCTCCCTATTTTCTACACTTGTCCTCGGAATTTTCTAGTCTAGTCTTTTCTTAGTACTAGACCACAAATATAAAGCCCCATGCAAAGACTCAGTTCACCAAAAGCTATCTGTTCCCGCAATTCGTAAGGTAAGGCCGGAACAGAAATCTCGGCAAAAAACACGACTTGTTTTCATGCCTTACAGAATCGGAAAGGAAGTTTTTATTTCTGTTGCCGGCAGTCGGCTTACTTCAAAAGTTGACAATAATATTATATCGATGTCGATATTGCCTAAGCTACACATCGATTAAGCTTATTACTATAATACTAAGTAAATTTAATACTAAAATTTAGTTAGTATCAATATAACTTTACAATAGTTATAGCATTCAGCTATTTTATGCTTGAATTCTTACGTTAATTTATACAATTCAATTTAATTTCTTTTTTGTCTAATTATTTTACTTTAAATTTATAAATTGGCTGCATTAGGCGCCAACATACTCCCCGCCTTGGAATCTCTTCCAACAAACTACTTTATTTTAAGTTTATGGCAAAGGCAGAGGACAAATCCTGTGAATGTTTCGCTTAAACATGCCAGATTTTGTTTTAATTGTAACGACACGGACCACATTGTCAGATCCAGGATGAACTTCGTGCACTCGACCTAGCACCCATTGTCCTGGCGGCATGTTGTCTTCAGCTATGAGCACCATGGTTCCTGGTTGAAGGTTGTTGCATATTGACTTCCATTTGGTGCGTTCTTGTAAAAGAGTCAAATATTCGTTGGACCATCGCTGCCAAAAGGCATGATGGATAGCCAGTATTCTTTTCCAACGATTAGTATTTGATAACTTTAGTGTCGCAATCGTCGCAGTATTCGGACAGGGCATTGAGTGGCCGACCAACTAGGAAATGGCCTGGCGTCAAAGCTTCATAATCGTTCGGATCTGACGATATCTGATGAAGTGGCCGCGAATTCATTACAGCTTCTGCTTGTGTGATGGCCGTTGAAAGTTCCTCATAGTTGAGCGCCACTCCATTTAGGCACCGAACAAGCAGTTGTTTGGCAATTTTTACAGCACTCTCCCACAACCCTCCGAAATGAGGCGAGCGAGGAGGTATAAAATGAAAATTTACACCCTTTTGGCTACAGAGATCCAAGATCTGTAGTTTGCTGCTTTCTTCTATAAAAACATCTGCTGTCTGTTGCAACTGACGTGCTGCGCCCACAAAGTTAGTGGCATTATCGCAGAAAAGGTCAGTGCTTAGTCCACGTCTGGCAAAGAAGCGTTTTAAAGCGGCAATAAATGCATTTGTGCTTAAGTCGGATACGAGCTCCAAATGGCATGCCTTTGTTAGAAAGCATACAAATACGCAAAGGTAGACTTTGACTGGTTTGCGTCCTCGAAGGTTGAAATGCATCCAAAACGGTCCAGCGAAGTCCAGACTAGCTCTCTCAAATGGAAAAACACCTTGTTGAACTCTGGTTTCTGGCAGTGTTCCCATTATTTGCGTTGCTAATTTGGGACGTTGTCGGAAGCATGACACACAGCTCCGAACCGTCTTGCGAGCCAATTTTCTGCAATTAATAACCCAGTATTTCTGACGCACGAAAGCGCACAATGATTGCGCTCCGGCATGCATATTAATTCGATGCGTGTATTCAAATAACGCACTTACAACCGAATGATCATTTGGCATCAAAATCGGATGCCTTACCTCAAATGGTACATTAGCTTTAGACAATCTTCCACCTACGCGGATAATTGGAACACTATGCTCCTGATCTATAAATGGATTCAATATTTGAATCTTTGCAGTTTTAATTTGTAACCCAGCATTAAGTTTAATAATTTCTTGCGGGAATTTTAAATTTTGCAAATTAAAAATAATATAACGTAAACCACCTTTGAGTTCAGCTACCGTTAAAGCATTTGTGGATTTTAAATTAATTTTTGATAAAGCGCTACGCCAACGATATGTATAGCTAAATACTCTTTGAAGTTTTAAAAAATCATTCGAGAATTTACATTGGCCAATTATATCCGTAAATTGAGATTCTTTATTTGCAATTAAGCTAAATTTTGAATTACGTTGCTCTGGCAAATTCTCAGAGCCTTGCCAACTCATTGTTGGCCATTGGCAAAAAGGAGTTTGTAAAAACTTAGGACCATTCCACCAAAGGCATGCATTTTTTAATTCCGTTGTACATAAACCTCTGGATACAATGTCTGCTGGGTTAAGTTTAGATTCAACTTTGAACCAATTGTCTATATTGCTTAGTTCTTGGATCTGAGCGACTCTATTACCTACAAAGGTGCACCATCGGCTTGCATGAGAGGATATCCAATTGAGAACGATTGTTGAATCAGTAAAATATCGTGTCTATGAGACTTTTATATGGATGCATGAAATAACTTTTGCCATAAGTCGTGCTAACAGACATGCTCCTTGCAACTCTAAACGTGGCAGTGAGGTAACTCTTACTGGAGCTACTTTAGACTTAGCCGTCACAAGCCGCACGGTAATAGTACCTTCATTACAAATCACTCGAGCGTATATTACGGCTCCATAAGCCCTACAAGATGCGTCTGAGAACCCACAAAGCTCAAGTGTATTGACTGAATTTTCCAAAGGGACTACCGACCGAGGCAGAGAACATTCTTTTACTAGAGTTAATTCCTTTCTATATTTTTCCCACTGAGCAGCATAGCTTAAAGGTAACTCTGCATCCCATTCTTGGTTCAATAACCACAGCTCTTGCATAAATATTTTTCCTAAAATTACAAGAGGGCTTAAAAACCCTAACGGATCAAATAATTGTGCCAACTCGGATAGTACAACGCGCTTAGTAATTAGTGGTGACTCTTTTTCCGCGTATGAAAACTGAAAAACATCTGAATCTGCCATCCAATAAATACCAAGGGTTTTAACTGTTTCAGTAGTTTTAAGAGCTAACGGCTCTATAACGTTTGAATAATTTAAGACGTTAGCGCAATTGCTACGCCATTTATGTAATTCAAATTTTCCCAAGCTAAGTAATTCAGTAACTTCTCGTTTTAATTGAACTAAATGTTGAATGGAATCTGCTCCACAGAGCATGTCATCCATGTAAAAATTATTTTGAACAGCCTCTGCTGCGAGAGGATATTGATCTGCATGGTTTTCGGCTAAATAGCACAAACAGCGAACCGCCAAATACGGAGCTGAGCTTGTACCATACGTAACAGTTTTAAGACGTAGGACTTTAATAGACTCAGAATTATTTGGTCGCCATAAAATACATTGGTAATTGCAGTCGGCATCGCTAACTAGAATTTGCTGATACATTTTTGAAATATCTGCAGTTAATGCATATTTATAGAAACGAAATCTAATCAGCGTATCAAAAAGGTCTGGCTGTAAAGTTGGGCCAACAAGCATGGTATCATTGAGCGATTCTCCATTACTCGATTTACACGAGGCGTCGAAAACTACTCGAAGTTTCGTTGTTAGACTCTCCGGCCGTATTACCGGATGATGCGGCATAAAGTATTTAACTTCAGATCTCTGAGTAGCATTCAATTCTTCTAAATGTTCTAGATTTTGATATTCGTCTATAAATTGCGTATAACTGTCTTTAAGTGATGGACAGCGATTTAATTTTCGCTGTAAATTTAAAAATCTTTTAAGAGCTATATCATAAGTTGCTCCCAATTCTATTTTAGGAGTTTTAAAGGGAAGGCTGACTACGAAACGATTGCAAGGCGTTCGCTTTAAAGTTGCGATAAACATTTCCTCGCATTGTCGTTCAGCCTCTGTGTACTTGCACAATGGCTGTGAAATCTCCTCGCATGCCCAAAACTTTTGCACTAATGTATGTAACTCCTTATCATTATCCGTATTGGGATGCCTTTGCTCAAATTGATTGGCCATTAATGATACTCTTTCTGTCGGCAAACATTCACCAACTACTATCCAGCCCAGTAGAGTTTTCTGAAGCAATGGACGTTTAAAGCCTAACCTAATTTGACCAGCTACTATTAAATTGAAGAATAAAGTAACTCCAAGTAACATATCAATCGGGTCAGCGGAGTCATACGATGGGTCCGCAAGCTTTATTTTTCTTGGTATAGGAAAATCGGTTACAACTGCAGTAGTTGAAGGATTATAGGCAGTAATTTCTGGCAATATACCAAATTTATCAGTAGTCATAAAGCTTGTTACTCTTGACTTAAATGTAGCTTCGACCTCACCTACCATTTCCGATTTGAAATTACCTATTCCACTAAGAGGGCATCTTTCATTTCTTATTTGTAACCCCAATTGAGACGCCAATCTTGCTGTCACGAAATTAAGTTGACTGCCTGAGTCAAGAACACATCTATATTGATAGAAGTTTCCATCCGAGCCCTTAACAAGCACTTCTGCTGTGGCTAAAAGACTTGAAGACTGGTTTGCTAAAAGTGTACTATGTAGCGTACCTTGATCAACTTCGATAGATTTAGTGGACTTATTACATGACTCTGTATCAACGACTTCTCTATGCAACATTTCATGATGACGTTTATTACAAGTGCAGCAATGTTTAGCGTTACAATCCTTTGTTGAATGACGCTTGCTAAAGCATAGCACACATAAGCCATGTCTTTTTACCTCATGGTATCTTTGTATTGGAGAAAAACGCTTTAAATTTTGGACACACATTTAATTGATGTGCACCAGAGCAGCTAAAACATGAATTGCCGCCAGTATTTGCCACTGCCGCTGACAAAACAGATCTTTTTAAATTGTTTTTAGTAATATGACGGGTTGCAGTCTCTTTTCTAACCTCTCTGTTAGCTAGGTTGATTCCTCTAATAATAAGAAATTGAGACAGTAAATCCCAAGAAGGCAGTTTAGAACAATCATAAGCATTTTCCCACTTGTCTAATGTGTCGCCATCTAGCTTACTACGGATCAGGTGAAAAACAAAAGCATCTAAAATATCTTTGTCACTACCCAAGGACTTAAGTGCCTCAAGTTGAGAGTTTACTGTATCTACTAAAACCCTTAATGAGTCGGTCTCTGAGGAGTTTAGTTTTCGAAGACTAAACAATTCAGCCATAGGAGACTGAAGTAATAATTGCTTTGTTTTCAAAACGATCCTTAAGCAGCTGTAAAGCTTTTCTATAATTTACCAGCTGCACAATTCTAAGCACTTAATCGTACCTCAGAGTGATTTGGCCCTGTGACACGACCTTTTTTGAATGAATCTTTGATAGTTCATCCACTTCACTCATCAGAATCTATTAATGTGACGAATGTATTATACCAGCTAGTCCATTCGGTAAGTTTACCTGAAAACACTGGTAATTTTAAATTTGGTAATTTTGATGCACGTGCAAAGTTCGACGTATTAAGCATTGAAGCATTTGTCGCAGTTTCATGCATACTTGAAGCTCTACGACCTCTATGTGCCAAGCAACTTAAGATTTTGGCATTAATTTCATAATACATATCTTCAATGGTTGCACGGGTTTCAAACTCAGTACTATCGTCACTTTGCAATTCAATTTCATTTTGAACACTACATAATTGTATAAAGCTGGCTTCCTACTAAGCTTAAACGGGCCTGTAACTCTTCAGCCGTCATTGAATTATGATTATCAGTTATATAGGTTGTATTTCGTCTTAAAGAATTTATTAAACTTTCACGCGAAGGTATAAAACTCCATATCTTTTGTACTCCTTTTTCGGAGCCATACTTTTGATTGTTTTTTGTATAATGCGCTGATTATAATCTTAAGCAAATTAATTAACATTTGATATCTAAGCAACACAAGATATTATATGATCAGCTGGTTTATTTATTTTAATGCTGTATTTAATGCAGCTTTATGTTTGTTCGTTGTAGTTATTTTCGTAAACAAAATCTATTTATAGCACAACGTTTAATAATGCAACGCAGCTTATCAGCAATAGTACAACAACAATTTGCAGCTACTAAGTCAAAAGAGAATAAAAGATAACCACAAAAAATTGTCTGCTGTAATTTGCATATAGGTTGCAATTTGTATGTATGTGTGTATGTTACACCTTACACGACAATAAGTACGGCTGTATAGGCAAAGTGCGCTAGATAATTAGCACACGTGCTAGCATAAAGACGAAGGTATGTACGGTTGTATAGGAAAAAAGTGAGCTAACCTCAACCAGCATACACTTTTGTACTAATGCGCCTACAGCCAATGTACCATTATATAAATTGGAATTATTTTATTTAAAAGAGATTTATTTAAGCACTTTAAATTCACACACATCAAACTTGGACGCAATGCCGTGCAAGAAATACTGATTTAATAATGCAGATTATGACTCACAGTTTGATTCCAGAGATGCTGCAGCAGACCAACTCGCCACTATTTAACGCAGTTTCCAGGTAGAATTTATTACAATGTGCTTAGCTCCAATAAAAAAAGCACCAATAAGCCCTCAATAAAAAGTATTGGGCTTTGGGTAATTTTGCTCCAAAATAATGAGCACCAGTCGGGTGATGAACTTTATCCAAAAAGTCCCTGCTCGGGCGCCAAATGTTCCCGCAATTCGTAAGGTAAGGCCGGAACAGAAATCTCGGCAAAAAACACGACTTGTTTTCATGCCTTACAGAATCGGAAAGAGTTTTTATTTCTATAGCCGGCAGTCGGCTTACTTCAAAAGTTGACAATAATTTGGCATCGATGTCGATATTG